>JANIPN010231469.1:158771-213193 GCA_027478595.1 Erythroxylum anguifugum | reverse complement strand
CCCCCCCCCCCCCCCCCCCCCCCCCCCCCCCCCCCCCCCCCCCCCCCCCCCCCCCCCCCCCCCCCCCCCCCCCAAAGGGGACGAGAAGAACAAGGATGTGAGAGTAACTTACTGAAACCCCATGTCCGGACGGCAAGAACAGCACCGTACAGCTCTGCCATGCCCAGGGAACCTTTTGGATTCTCCGGCGTCCTCATATCCAGGCAGCACAAGTCTGCAATCATGTGGGCGTTGGTCGGGATGACCACATCACGCACCATGTCAATCTGCGAGCTGACCCGGTTGACCTTGAACGAATCCGTCTCCAGGAAGGATTTCGCCTTCTTGTAGACGTAATCGGTCAATAGCTTCTTGAAATCCTCGGGGCCGTAGATGATGCTGCCCACAAGGTTTCGCTGCGCCGTGTTGGCGGGCTCATCAGCGCCAAGCATGAAGTTGTTGACGGTCCTACCTTTGATCATCTCGTTCAAGTTCTTGGACCAGATGACCTTGAAGGAGTGCTGATCGCTCAGTATTTTCTTCACGCTGTCGTGATCTACGACGATGTGCGGCGTAGGCGGGGGGCGCGGGTCGTCAAGCGTGTATAGCCAATCCTGTCCAATCTCTTTCGCAATCTGATAGTTCATGGCCTTTGTATAGAATGGTTGCATAACATGGAGGGAGTTGTAAGGGACTATGAAAGTTCGTGTGTCAGCGTCGGACGATATCATTGAGTGAGAAGAGAGGAAGGCATATTTGGTACTCACACCAGCCAGGCAGACCCCTCTGGATCAGTTTGTACATCATTGAGCCGCCAAGAGTCTTGCTGTCGGAAGCGACCTCGGCCATGCCCCAGTTGGTCAGGGTAGCGACAGTGTAGTCTATCGTGTAGAAGCGGTCAGAGCGGACCAGGGTGACCGCGTCAGAGAAGACGGCTCGGCCGACGGTGTAGGGTGGGCAGCCACCGCAGCCAGGGTCCATTCGTACTTTGGCCTCCTCAACGAACAGACCAGGATAGAGCTCGACCATGTCCGGGTGATCATACAAGTTGCGGAGGATGTCGGCAATCTCAGGGTCCGAATTGATGTCCTCGAAGGTTTCGTGCGTCTTGAGACCGAAGAAGGCCCTCATCTCGTTGAGGCTGGCCAGACCCCACTTACGGGACTGAAGAATGCCGAGAATCTCGACGACACGCAGCGCCTTCGGCACGTTCCGGGCGCCAAAGTTGCCCGCGGGGTCCTCGATTGATTCCTTGAGGATCTTTGCAAGGTCGGCGTCATTGAAGCGGCCGTCGGCGCCACGCTTGAGGCCGCCGAACGTGCGCACGCTGGGGTCCTTCGGAATGGACTGCTCGTACTGCCACAGCCTGCCCAGCAGCTCCTGGACGCTGAGCTCGCTCATGGGCTTGTCAAGATCCGGGAACAGGCCCTTGAAGAACTCATTCAGCCAGGCCTCATCTCGGAGCGAGACGGTCGAGTGGAAGCGATAGAGCAGGTTGAATTCAGCCGAGACCTGGTTGCCCATGCCACGAGGCACGCCCGACTGGTCAAACGGACCAAGAGTATCTATCTCAATACGTGGATCGAGCGTCCAGCTCGAGTCCGAGTGATGGGTGTTGGTGAGACCTCGCAGGTAGTCATGAAGGCAGATGTTGATATACACTGACAGGTATGTTAGCACAACCGAAAAGCTTCGCGATATGAGCTCGTTTTGAAAATACTTACGACCGCCAGTCACTAGTCTCGCAACTTGGAACAGATCCTCATCTTGCTTCTTCTTGGCGGCAGCCTGCAGCTCTTGCGACAATGAGTCAAAGTTTGGTGGCAAGGAGAAGCGATTCCCCTCGTTGATCTTGAGCAACGTGTCGGCTGCATAGTTGTGGAAGCGGGAGTAGAGAACCAGCATAACATTGACACCTGGAGGCTGAGCTAGCAGCCGCTCCTCATGATAAGTGTCAGGCTTGAGCTTTCCGCCCGAGAAAGATCGGATAGCTGCCTGGTCGGCGACGGAGCTTCCGTAGACGGGAGCAAGATCTGATGGTTCCCACAGTCAGTTACTAGGAGAATGAAAAAGAAGCAGGAAGCTTCACAGTCAAGCCTTACCCAGGTATGAAGAGGTATCAGAGATATTTGGGTCGGTTCGGTTTGTGCGGAAGATGTCATGAATGATGATAGTTGCATGGTAGAACAACATGGAGGAGATACCGGCTGGATTCTCCTTGAAGCCCCCATCAGGTCGGGCCATGAGCATGTCGAAGAGCAGGCCAGGGTCGGGACGGACAACATGGAGCCGCTTCTGAGGAATGACCGTCCGGGCGTACTAGCTTTGTGATCAATAGAAGGTTCTTTCGAAGGATAAAAGCAATTGACTTACCGGTTCACCAGCCTTACCCATATTCGGGTTGATTGTGTTCTGTCAAGTCGTCAGATGCATTAGACTTTTACAGGATCGAGCTGGTCCTTACGTTGTAGCTACCGTCTGCCTGTCGGTAGGCGTATTTTGGCCCGAGATACTAAAGATCTGATCAGCTCCTCCCGCTCAACACTATACCGCTTCTGGGTTCAAGAAGAAGGAAGACTGTAAAAGTTGAGGCACATGAACTCACGCTCATTGGCGGGTGCTGCAGGCTCGCCCATAGTCCGTCAATGACCTTTGCTGTCATCTTCTTCCTGAGCTTGCTCGATTCAGGTAGGGAGGCGACGATGGCAATCATCTTCTCCATTGTCATGGCCTTGTCATCGATTGGCTTGCCCTTTGTGAAGGCAACCTCGAGCAAGGTGTGAACATCCTTGTCAGCAGCCTTCAGGCCGATGCTCTTCAGGTCAGCTAGTAGGCCAGTAGCTTCCGGATCGGCTGTGGCGTAGGGTTCGCCTCCCTGATATTTCGCCTGCGAGTGTGGTCAATACGAAGGATGCTCGTGTAAATCCTGTCCGTCCCTCTACTCACCTCCACCTGCTGCAACGGCTTCTTGTTCCTTTGGTATATGGCCAGGCCGGCGGCACCTGCTCCAGCAGCGCCGAGGCCGGTCTTGAGAGGATCCAAGTTCGGGAACATTATGAACTGCAGCGGTGGACTCTGCTAGACACACAAGGTCCAAGTCGTGGAGAGACTGAAAGGCAAGGTTTTCGAAGGGAGAGAAGGGGCGTGAGGGGAGGTCTGGGGGTTCTTAAGAGAAGTGAAAAGCAGGAGCAGGGTGGGGAGCTCGACCGGGCACGGATATCTCTCCCATCAGTATGGGAGACTGGTATACCTTAGTTCAAGCTCTTGCCTTCATGCAGCATGTGTATGCCATCTGTGTCGAGCTCCAATAGCTCTCACTCCCTTGCTCGCGAAACGTACGCCCCGCGTTCCTTGCCCTCCTCCTCTACAGCTCCAGCAATTGTTGGAAGCTGGCGCATGGGAGAGAAGCCAGGCCGGGGTGGTTCGGGATGCAGACCGAAGCCTCAACAATCGGAGCACTATCACTCACATGCTGCTCATCATTGAGGTAGGTGTGGACTCGATTGGTCAGTGAGCGCGTCAAGCTTGACCACAAGCGAGAAAAGTTAGGACCCACCAGAGCTCCAGGTCTTGGAATTGGTAGCTACCCAGTTGAGCTCTGATGAGCTCCGGCGACCTCTCATGGCATGATGAGCACTCGGTCCATCACGAAAGAATCCAAAACATGGGAGGTGCATTAGCTTGCATCGTGGCGTGTGCCGCATTCGGCAAAGATGATCCCTTGGAGAGAGAGAGGGGTCCTGGGCCAAGATAGAAAGAGTGCTAGCGGATGGCTAGAGGAGCTCTTTTCCCGCAGTCGTTGACCAGCGAGTCGTGCAGCAAGAGTGGCAGCATCATGGTACGGTGGCCGACAAGACGGGCCTCATGTTGGTCGGACAGACGAGATAGGTGGATGAATGAGTGGTGGCTCTGGACCCAGCCGGATGCGTCAGTCGTGCAGCATGAGCTATTTGATCCGGGACTAGAGCCAGATTAACGACTGGAGGAGCGGCCACCATGTACCAATCAAAGCACTCGGGTTTCAAAAGACGGCGCCGGTAGTGACAGGCCATTATTGGCGAACTCAATGTGCGTCGCGTGGACACAGCAGCAAACAATCGACCTGGCGCCGATCAGGGTGGTGCGTGCGAGCAAGTGTGCTGTGTCTGCAGATCCATAAAGATGGCCCTCTTTCGGGGTGGGTGGGGATCCTCGAAGAATATTGTAGGGAGCAGCGGTAGCACACACAGGTGGTTAGACACGCGGCTGTGCTTCGTGAAATGCCAACAATTCGGATGACCGAGTACAAGGGAGAGCGTGTACAGACTCGGTTTGCACCAGCCATTCAGCCAGTCAGCGTAGGAAGAAGCAGGGCATGGAAGGGAGCCAGAGAAAGGGTGCGGATGCTCATCCGGCCAAGAACGCTGCTGCATTGGGCGACACATGAGTTGGACGGTCCAGAACAGGCGAAGCATGCAAGCGGCTAGATATCTTGGACGTGACGAGCAACGAGACACAGCATATGAGGGGGGAGGAAGCAAGCTTCGAACACGACAATGGTGGTCACTGGAGATGCATAGTTGAGGCGGCGAGAGGTCCATGACCTGATATTCTTGCTCCTCTTTGATAGCTTCCAAGATGTCTTGAGAATCTCGCGAAGATTTCCTTCTTGACGTGAGAGAGGGCGAGGGAGAGAGAGAGAGAGAGAGAGCGGAAGACATGAGAGCATCAGCATAAGGTTTGCACATGTGAGGTACGTGAGTGATCTGAGCAGAGAAAAAAAGAAAAAGAAAAAAAAAGAGAAAAAAGTGAGTGTAGCCCGAGACGAGGAAGAAAAGCCGGAAGGGAAAAAAAAAAACCGGTGGAAGCCCAGAGGCCAAAACGAGACCGGGCGGAGTTGAAAGCCGAAGCGGTTGGACCAACTTGATGGCGTCCTTCCCCCGCCCCGTGAGGAAGCATTACTTTGGTGGCTGCAGGGAGCCTGAGGTGAGGCAGCGACTTCATTGAGTACGCTATCACGGCCTTGCAGCTCTCCCTGCACACCCTCTTATCCTGTTCTGTGGAGGGTGAGAGGATCTGGGCATTCTTGCCGACTAGCTGCTGCTGCAGCACCCATTCTCCCTGCGTCACTACAGCTGGCTCATGCTGCATCTCGCCGGATGCAGCTTCGATATACCCAAGAGCATTCGCAACTTCTGCTCCTGCTCGCGTCCTCGGATCTCCAATGGAGCTCCCCCTCCCCTCCTTTGTGCACAGCCTTCAGCATGCAGGATGACCCGAAATCAGCTTGGAGCTCGGGTGTGGAGCTGATGCTGTTGCAGCAACACCTTCTGCTTGAGGACAATGCATCACTCCGACAGCAGCTGAGTGGCCCAAATGAGGCGGATTAACAAGATACAGGCCGCCCAGGTGGCTTGCAGCTCACAGTACAGGTAGGGTACCAAGGTGGTCCTCCCCTCAGGTTCGTCGTGTTGAGATATCGATGCCCGCAGCTCCCCGGCCTTTGCTCCCCCCTCCCTCTCGCTCTTCACAAGATAAGCAAAGCGAGACGGAAGTGAACTGAGGCCCCCAGTGTACCATATTTGCTGAGAAGAAGAAGTGTATCTGTGTATGTTGCCGCGAACTCAATTCTACGAGCGTCTGTCGGCTTCTTTCTGTATCCTGTTCGCTCTTCTCTTTCATATTCTGTTTTGGAATCTTCAGCCTCTTTTCGATTCAAGAAGCTGTCCACCAGCTCGCAATTGCTCTCAAAATGGCCAACGAGGACCACTTCTGCAATGTGCCGCACCATCACATCAAGGACCAACACAACAAGAGTGCCAATCGACTGGTGCTCTGCTTCGACGGTACCGGCAATGAGTTCCTCGGCACGCCGTCGGACACGAACATCGTCAAGATCTACGAGATGCTCGACCGCAGCGCCAAGGACCAGTTCCACTACTATCAGCCAGGCATCGGGACCTACAGCAGCGACGACCTGAGCAACAGCTCCTCGCGCGGCTTCTGGGGCCGGTTCAAGGCAAAGTTCAGAGCAGCCATGGACGAGGGCGTCGGCCTGTCGTTCGGCATCCACGTGATTGCAGGCTACAAATTTCTGATGAAGTACTACAACGAGGGTGATGCCATCTATATCTTTGGCTTCTCCCGTGGCGCGTACACGGCTCGTTTCCTGTCGGAGATGGTCAACACCATCGGCCTGCTCTCGCGTGGCAACGAGGAGATGGTGCACTTTGCGTGGAAGGCGTTCAGCGACTTCCAGGGCTCGCGCGGCAACGACCCTCCACGACCGCAGGACATTGAGAAGAAGGCGTACATGAACGATTTCAAGCACACTTTCTGCCGCGAGGATGTGAAGATTCACTTCCTGGGTCTCTTCGACTGCGTCAACAGCGTGGGCCAATTCGACGTGCCGTTTGGGACAAAGAGCTACAAATACATCGCAGCTGTAAGTGGCAATCTCACTCCTCCGCGATGTTCCATCGTCTCAGAATATACGTGATCTTTTCTTTCTTTCTTTTCAGCCTACAACAGAGTCTCTCGTGTTGAGATAGATCATCTGAAAGGAGGAAAAATTTTCTGATTCTCTTTTCAGGCACCTGCGGAGCACATCAGGCATGCCGTGTCGATTCATGAGCGTCGACTCAAGTTCAAGCCGGCGCTGTTCAACGCCTGGGAGACCGATCCAGATGCGGATATTGTCGAGATGTGGTTTGCTGGCAATCACGCGGACATTGGCGGTGGCTGGGACCTGCAGCCGCACCAGAAGGCTCTGTTGTCCGACACGCCACTGAAGTGGATGGTGGACGAGGTGCGCAACCTGCCGGACAACCCAAACCCGCTCAAGTTCCATGAGCGTCGTGTCAAATCGCGAGCGGAGCGTGAGATTGACAACTATCGGGCGCTCTCGCTCTGCGACCCGCACAACTTCCAGTCCAACAAGAAGTCGCCGGCCGAGTACAGGCGGATCCTGTCGCGTCCACACGACATGCTGTCCATGGGTCGCGGCACCGCCTTCTTCGGCGTGCTCAGCTGGTGGGTTCTCGAGGTTCTGCCTTTCTTCGAGAGGCTGGAGCTCGAATTCGAGAAGTGGGTGCCGCGTCACTGGCCGCCAAACATGGGCGCCAACCGCGACATTCCCATGACGGCCAACATTCACGAGTCTGTGAAGCAGCTGCACAAGGCAGGCGTGCTCACAGATGGAGAGATGCCGGTGCTGGGCGGTGACGGCCCGCCACGGCCACTGCTGCCAACAATCAAGTCTACGACCAATGCGTGGAGCAAGCTGCGTGAGGCTCGCAAGGTCGGGAACGTCAACGGCGGGGTGGAGGATGGCGGTGCAGGCAACCCAACCAAGTGGGCCGAGGCAATTACGGGCTCTGCGAAGCAATGGTTCTAAGAAGCCACACAGACTCACTGACGTGTGAAGAATTGTATACGCGAGGAACATCCAGGACGCTATGGGACCGATTCTAATGCTCGGGATGGTGGAACAACAGACCGACGGATAAGGGTAACAAATTGCCGATGCTGAATACGATTGTAGGCGCAGAAGATCCGGGCTTATCCATATCTTTCAAACATATTTTTTTCCATTCCCAAACTCTGAGCGTCTGAGCAGCCTGTTTTCTCGGACAGACCAACATATCCTCTCCAAGTGGATGACAATGAAAGAGAGGAGCACCATCATTTCGTCATCCTGCTACCGATAACTTCCTGCCAGCTGCTCTGAATCCCCCAAGCCGGGCTTGAAAGCAGCTCGAAAGCAGCCGGGAGTCCCCCGTACCACCCTTGTAGTGGACCCCCCGAACCTCTTTGAAACCACGCTCTCTCGCAAAGAACCCTCCCCCGGGGCAGCTCGGGAGCTACCCGTTTAGCTCCCCAGACTCGACGCCGACCCTTGCCAAGCTCTCCAGCCGGCACGCCCGTCCACAGCAGCCAATGCCAGCAGGCCAACAGAGCCCCACCCTCCCTCCGTCCGGGGTACCCTCCCAAGTTCTGGCGTGGCAGACCAGGGGTCCCGCAGGCCCTCCCAGCTGAGACCCGCTAAACCCCGCAAAGATATCAGCTTCTGCTCGATGCGGCAAAGTCGCGGAACTCTCCAGCTCCAAAGGCTTGCGGGTACCGAACGTCAGGAAAACCCCCTCACGCCACCTCTGTTGGTGACGAATACGAGTGATTGCGTTTGTCAGTAGCTGGGGCGGCGGCTCGGGTCTTCGAGAGAGAGAGAGCAAAAGCTTGGGAGGCCCAACCGGGTTTTGATCGAGTTGGTTTGGGAATATTCCTATATCCGACACAATGCTATTGTGTGGGGTCTTTCCATTGCAGAAAGGAAAGGCTTTCATGCAGCGGGTTCTGTGGAGCAGCTGCACGCTGGAGGGGCCGCTCGTTCAACTGCTTTGCCCGTGATGGGGGGGGGAGTCTTCCAGCTGCCGTACTGGATCACTGGTGCATCCGACCCTTCCGTGTATACTCGAATGCCCCGCGGCAAGCTCGCAATGATGGGTGGCCACCTCATCGGTCTTGGGGAGCATGCAGCTGTTCAAAGTTTCTCATCGCTGCTACATGTGAAGCTGCTACTGCCAACCCTCCGAATGCCCAGCACCTAAATACTTGTTGGCTCATGCTTTTTCTTTCCCACAATATGCACGCGTTATCTCTACCTAAACCGTCATACGTTCGATGGCGTCTACGCTCCGCTCACCTTCCTCAGCTGGCATTGGCCTCAGCCACCAGCTCCGCGTATCAGAGCTCCCTGATCTTCACCATCCTGCCGACTACGCGATGTTAGCCTGACGCGCTACGGCAGTCCTGGCCCACCCCAATCTCTCAGCGCCGCTAGCCTCCATCTAGGTGGCGACACGACACGACACGATACTTGCGAGGTGTGCCGGAGGGGATAGCATCTGTATATACAGATCTGGCATTCCAATTTTCGACTCCGTAACGCGGCTCCGCTCGATTGTCTTTATCCGAGATATGAGATGTGAGAAACCTTGCTCAGGTCCATTAGTTTTTTTTTTTTTTTGTTTTTTTTTTAATTTTTTTGCTCCAACAGACTCATAGCAAAGCGTCTTCGTGACACGAATATCTGCATAGGTAACTTACTTTACATTTTCTGGATCTGATCTCCCCCGCTCCTTGCTCTCCCTCGCCACCATCATGCACCACCCTCCACACCCAGCCTCTCCAACAGATTCATTCCCCGAGTCCTGCACCCTGCACCATGCATCTTGATGAGCGCGCCAGCAGCTCGCTGCCGCTCGATCCTGCGGGTCGGCGTCATCTAATGCAGCAGCACCTTACGAAACAATCAACGATCTTCTCCTCCTCCTGCTCGTCCTCCTCCTCCTCGCCGCGGTTGATCTGTTGGCAGCATCTTGGGACATTCCACTGCATAACTTCCTCGGAGTTTTTCTGTTTCTCTTCTCATTTCCAGCTTCTGACCAGCCCAGAGTCCACAAATACCAGTTCCGGGCCCGGCATCGACCCCGCACATGAGAATTGACACTGAAACCGTTTAGAGGAGCAAGGGTGTCGCGTGAGGGCAGCTGGTAGCGGACGGACACGTTTCCTTCCCTCAAGGATCTGTGTAGATTCGTGTCCAGGGCTCCATGAGCTCCCGTGGTGGCTGGCAGCCATATGAGGTGATTCTCGAGGGCGCGCCCTGCTTCCGTGCCCTGATAGCCATCTGGGCATGCACGCACGCCGGTGGCGTCGTTCTTCCCGCTTGCGGAGGCTCGCTCCGGTCTGTGCTCTCTGACCTGCAGCATCTAGGCCCGACGGCTGACGAAGCTCTAGTTGTTGGAGAGGGGTGCACTGATAGGCAAGTCGCAGAGACGGCATTTCTAAAATTGATTCACTCCAAGTTGGATCCGAGCAGGATTCAAGTTCACGTGTGGTGGACGTTGAGGTAGAGGGAGCACGTAGGCTTCACGAGATGTATTGGCAGAAAGTGTTTCCACGATGGTGATGCCGGGTCACTACGCTAGTATTGATAGACACATCCCAAGCTTCATTCACAATTCGTACAATTGCTTACGGCATGACTGAATTGAAGAATCACTCGATGTTCAAAGTGAACAGCTTCTGAACAGCTGAATCAATGGCAACCGACTCCTGCGTCAGCATCTCCGCTACTGTACATCCGCTGGAGCATGTACCGGTGTCGGCACTGACTCCGTCGGAGCTTCACCTCCGCATCTCGAAGCTCTGAGAAGGAAATCATCGGCTTCGTCAGTGCGATTCGACATTTTGCCTTGAAATCGACCCCTTCCTAACAGGACCTCTCCACGCAACCAAGCAGTTACCACCCACCACCCTTGGAATCCCCGCCCTCTCCTCCTTCTCTCTCTCTCTCTCTCAGCCGCGACTTGCAACGAAACACCGACCATGGCGACGCCAACCGCGTCCGGCAACAGGCCGACGCCAGGGCAGGCGCACCCGCCCTTCACGCCGACGAACGCGAGCTCACCTCCCGGTCATCCGTCAAATAAAGGTGTCCGATCTCCCGTCAGCCGGATGAAGCGGTCAAGAGCAGATACATTAAAAGGCATGGAACACTCACATTCACAACAGGGCAGCGCAGCCGGGGCCGGCGGCGCAGGCTCAACACCCCAGTCGAGCGGGCTCGTCGGCAGCTCGCCAGGCTTCCTCGGCACGCCGGGCCAGAGCCAGCACAACACCGTGGCTGGGCTGGGAATCTCTCTGAGCACGCCCATGGGCGCGACGCCCGGTGCTTCCGCCATGCAGCGCGGGGTGTCGACCTCGTTCGGGCTGAGCAACCTCGGGCTAGACCCCAGCTCGTTCCTCACCCAGGACCGCGAGGCCTACACTCGCGCCAAGATCGCCGAGATTCGAGACATCCTGTCGGTGCGGTGGGGCCAGCTCTCGCGCGTCGGTCTGCAGCGCGTCGCCGCGAGGCTGAAGCTCGAGTGTCTGTGGGAGACGGGCGAAGGGGAGGAGGCCGGGGTGCTGGACATTGCCGGCGGCGTGTTCCTGCTGCAGGTGACGTTCAAGGGCGAGACGGTGACGGACGTCCAGCTGAGCTTCTCCTCTGCCGAGGCTAGTGGACGGCATAAGGATCCGGACGAGGACAAGAGGGGCGGCGCGGTGCTGCTCAAGGACCTGCGCGGCTGGCGGAACGAGACGGACAATGGGTTCTACGTCGATCTGAAGCCGTTCGCGCACAACACGCAGCATCTGGCGGTGGCGGACCACCTTAGCAAGGGCGGGGTCAAATGCTTCGAGTCCATCGACGGCGTGCTCAGGTCGCTGCAGGAGGTGGAGGCGTGGTGGAAGGGCAGGCACAAGGAGGAGCACGCGTGGGACCGGCTCAGCGTTGGTCCGGGCCTGCCGCGGATGCACGGCAACGGCCAGGTCGGCGCCCGGCTGGACTACTGGCTGGACGCGCGGAGGCTGAAGATGGGCCCGGGCGTGTGGCCAGACGATTATCTCGACCCATCAACAAGACGGCTACGGTCTCTGTTCGGCTTACGCATCGGCGTCGCGCCGCTGAACATGGACGCTCCCTCATTCGTGCAGCCCATCCGGAACTCGACAAACTGGTTCGAGTTTCTGGACGACATTCCCATGGCAGACGGCGACGGCGACGGCGACGACAGCAAGACTGCGGCAGCTGCTGCTGCTGTCGGCGCACATCCCACCACATTCCCTCCCGTCCAGCTCCAGCGAAAAGAGCCACCCCCTTACTACCACCCAGCATCAGAAGGCCCGACAGACGACAGCAACGACCCGGTCACCCGACCATTAGTGCCAGTCATCTTCAAAGCCGTCTTCGACCCGCCACTCGCCATGAGCTACGAAGCAGCCGGGTCCATCACGCCCAACGGACAGGTCAACGGGGTCGTGCGCTCGTACGCATCTCTCCTGTTCCCGGACAGCGTATTGCAGCAGCAGCAACAACAACAGCAACAGCAGCAGCAGAACCCAGATTTTACAGACGGCACAGGCCACTCCACAACAGCACCAGCACCAGCAGCGATGCTGAACCAAGCAATCTCGCTCCGTCGACCGCAGTGCCTGCACCAGCCGTCGAACACGATGCAAACGCTCCGCTTCCAGCTGACCAACACGCAGCGGCTCATGGCCGTCGAGGTGCGCGAGCTGGCGTTTGACCACCCGATCGATCTGATGAACATGCTGCCCGTGCTGCGGCAGTGGGCCTGGCTGAGGTGTTTTATCAAAAACACTTTGGGCGTGCCGGTGGTTGAAGCCAGCGGGAATGCCAGCGGGAATGCCAGCGCGGCAGGCTCGTCGTCATCTGGAGCACCAGCAGCAGGAGGAGGAGGAGGAGGAGGCACAAAGGGCCAGGTGACACGACAAAACGGGACCCAGGTCTACGTGAAGACGCGAAGACGGGATCTCAGCGCAAAGGAGGTGCGCGCCATCATCAAAGCGGGCGGGACGTGGCATCCGCCGAGCGATAGTGAAGATGACAGCTCCTCTGGCGACGACGTTGACGACGGCAAGAAGCCATCCTCCTCCTCCTCTTCCCCTTTCACCACTTCCACCACCACCAACCCCTCCTCACAATCACAATCACAATCACACTCACACTCCACCCCTCAGTCATCATCATCATCATCATCATCATCACCTCACCCCCTCCCCGGCACCATAGACATAACAATCGAGCTCGCCCAACCGCATCTCGATCCACCCCAACCCCCTCCGCAACCAACCAGCACCACCACCACCACCGACGATCCCACCAAACTCCCCCCCAACTCTTCTGAGCAACAACAGGACCTGACAGGCGGAATCTACATATCGCTGAACATCCCACTGCGCGCCGACGCGGACCCGCTGATGCTCCGACTGTGTCTCCTCCCGGGGCCGCGACTCGTTGCGGCTGGCGCGTCTGTCAATGATGGGTTTGCCCAGAGGTTTGCGAGGATGCTGGAACGCACGGAGGATGTGGGCGTCGTGGCTTTGTGGGCTAGGGATTGGTGCGTTAGGGAGCTGGATGAGGCGAAGGGGAGGCGTGAGAAGGGTGCGAAGGGTGCGAAGGGTGAGAAGGGTGCGAAAGAGGGTGATGGTGGGAAAATTGAGGGGAATGGTGGGCAAACGGAGGGAAATGATGGTGGGGATGGGGATGAGGACGAGGATGAGGATGAGGAGATGGGTGGGGTGTAAGTCGTGAGCGTGGCTGTGACGGTGACGGTAACGGTAACGGTAAATGCGATAGTGACAACGATGGAGATCACTGAACCTGACTGAGTCAAGGTCGGTGCAAAGGTGGTCATGGCATTCATCAAGGTCGTAACATTCACGATATCCCACGGGTTACGCACAGTGGTCCGTTTTAAAAAAAAAAAAAAAAAAAAAGCGACTGGGTATGGGCTTGCGCATGTTATTTTTCAATCAGTACGATTATCAGTACCAATATTTCACATCACCATCACAAGTACTTCTTGCTCCATTTTTTTTTTCTCCCCTCTTCCCCATGAATTCCCGTGGATGAGGGAGTTCCAAGGGTAGCGAGCAACTCATTCAGCTGACAAGTGGTTCTCCATATTGAACACAATGGTTCGTAGAGTACGCCTAATCCCACACATTATTTCCAGTTCTACAATTTGAGCAAGAATTGACAGGCACGAAGTCATGTATTCAACCGTGATGTGTATTACCCAGTTTGTACGTGTCCTTCTCTTCTGAAACTAACCAGACGTGGGCCATCAAATGCATGAGAATGACCTTCCTCCAGCTTTTGGAAATTGCCTCACAAGTCAGACAGATTCGTCTCCGTGCCTGATTTACCACTGTATTAGTACCCAAATGTATCTTCCGAATTCTCCCGTTGCCGTTGCGTATATGTCACTCTCCTCTTTCATTTCCTTCGCTTCACGTGGCATCCCAGTCTATTGTATCCTGTCCCATAACTTCTTATTCCAGTCCGTTCCAAGCGCCTTGCTAATTCTGAAGTAACAAAAATCCAAACCAAATCAAAGAGAGAAGAAAAGAAAGAGAGAAGAAAAGGAACAGAATCAACGTTCCTCTGTGTGTGTGTGTGTGTGTGTGTGTGTGCGTGTCTGTATCTGTGTCTGCGTCACGTCCATGGTGTCAAATCGCAGTGTCGAATTGTGTGACCAAAACCTGATAGAAGAATCGAAATGGTAAGAATTGAATGGCAAAAGAAGGTGCTGTGACGACCAGGCTGATCCCCGCCTAGCCCAGCTCACGCTCATGTCCCTGCCATGGGCATGTACTGCGACCACCGACCCGGATTGAGCTCCCGCACGACCATCTTCGGTCCGGGCCTTGTATTTGGGGATATCACCGCAGCCCGCGGTGGTGAGTCGTGTATTGCCGTCGTCGCGGTCGATGAAGACGATATGCTCGTCACCGTCGCTGTCGACATGACTTTTGTTCCTCTAGGAGACAGGTGCTCCACAGCTTCTGCAATGCTTCCCTCCAGCCCGATCATGCCCGCCGGTCCACCAATCTCCTCCTCTTCATCTTCGCCAATCCCCCTCGTTGATCGACGCGCCTCGGCCGAGAACCGCTCTGGCATCTCGAAGACGCCGCTGACCCGCCGCACGCCGCGCTCCTGGTAGTGGTCCTGCGAGACCTCGTGCACGCGCTCCGCGCCGTGGAAGAACTCGATCGACGGCCGCTGCTCCGAGATCTCAACTGGCGCCATGTTCTGCTGCTGCTGCTGCTGCTGCTGCTGCGCCTGCTGGTGGGCAAAGTAGCCGGCTGGCCCGACGTCGGGGCCGTAGCCGGGCATCACCACGGCTGTTTGTTGCTTGCTGTTGCGTCGGTGCCGTCGGTAGAGAATAAAGGCAGCAACGCCAAGAACTGCGGCTACTCCTATCCCGATGCCAATGCCGAGTCCGGCTGCGAGGCCTGTGTTTGTCATTCCCGCTTGCGCGTTGGATGATGAAGAGGGGTTGAGCGACACGGTCGGTGACGGAGTGCTAGCTGTCGTCGAGTTGCTGCTGGTTGCTGCCAAGGGCCCGCTGATGTTAAAGTAGTGCGAGCCGAATGCTGTTTTTTGGCCTGGTATGCTCAGCTGCAGGAAGAAGACGGTCCCGTTCTGGTCGGTCTGGGCGGTGTAGTTGTGCTCCGTCTTGACCTGCCACTGGGCGAGGCCACCGGGGTTGGGCACCTCCACAAGAAGGTACTCGAAGTCTGGGTTGCCATTCTGCCAGAGGACGAGATTGATCGTGTTCCATGTGCAGTTCCATTCAATGTCAAGAAAGTCGCCAATGTGGTAGACGGGGTTTTGTGAGTAGTCGTGAATCGCACCTACGTCAATGTCAATCCACAAGCTTCTTTTTCCTCGTCGTGCGTGCCTCAATTCTTACCGGTAGGCGGAGGGTTCAGAAATCGCCCTTGCGAGTTGTACTGCGCAGCCACGCAGACCAAGAGAAAAAAAGATATTGTCAAGAGCATTTTGTTGCTTTCCAAGCACCCTCGCTGAAGGAAAACGCAACCAAACAGATCGCCCAACTCAAAAGGCCAGAGAAAAGGATATAAACGGTCAGAATAGATACAGAGCGGGAAAAAGGGAAAGACAGAGATCCCACGTCGGAAAGGTAGCGCACCACAATGTCTCACATACTAGTAGAAGTCAACGTGAACGAGAGGAGGCTCTGTCCTGAAGAGATTAGGCGATTACAAGTCCTCTCATTTTGGCCATAGAACCTCGAGGCTGACTGGCTCCACAGCGTGAGAATCCTCAGGAGACAACGGCTCAGGAAGTGACACCAACGCTCAATGTCAACTGGGCTGACTGACGTCCGCCGACCAGTCAGTTTGGCGCGTCAACTCACACGCAGCGCAGCTGGTAGCGGAAAGTTTCCGTAGTGTCAACGCAGTGTTTCACAGAATCATCAGTACCAGACAGCCGGCAAATTATGAACAGCATTTTGAATGCTTGATCCCCACTCATTCTGCTTAGTCACCAAGAATCCACCAATTGCAAGCTGCATCGGTAGTCGCCGTGAACCAAAGGTCGAGCAGCAGGCCTCAAAGTGATACTTTTTTTGTTCCTTGAGGCTCTGCCACGTTCCTCCAAATCGGGCGCTGGCGTTGGTACATGCTGTTGTACCCTCCATCGTCGACCAAGCAGACGTCGGCCATCGGCCGCCAAGACTTAGAACACGAACTCTCAGCTCAGCCAGAGCTTCCAAATTTGTATGATGCCGATTTTACCACAGGTCGGCGTGAACCTTGAGCCTCGCGGCAAATGCCATGTCTCCCTTGATTGATGTACAAGTTCGCACTTGAAGATATTGCAAAACATTATGGTCACAGCACAGCGGTCGCACGCACGCACCAGCCGAGCGCTTTGCCTTGAATCACCGTCCATACCGCGGTTAGAAGGGGAGCGTCTGCGGTTCTGCTGGCGCGGCAACTTTGGTGAGGAAGTAAGCATGACTTGGCTGCTGGTCAGCGGCCGCCTTTGGGGGCCCATCGCCAATCATGACCAGTGTCAGATATTCATTCCCGTACAACGCCGGCCGAGGATAAATCGTTGTCCGATGGGAAGGGAAGTTTGTAAGGAATGTCGCAGATTTGGCACACTGTTCGCTGCCATCTGAGAAATTAGTCCAGTTGTCATCTGGGCAGCAGTTGCAGAGTATTTACCCGAACATGTGTGCCCTAATACCGAGAATTATCGGTCCTTGGCCGGTACTGCAATTGAGCCAAAGGCCTAGAGAATGACGAGCGCAAGGTCTAGTCTACTTACGTATCACCAAGCTGGCGAGTTGTTGCCTCTTTAGGTATAGTAGTGAGATCGGAAGCTCGAGCCTGCTCTGAGGTGAGTTTCAAGGAATGGATCACCAAAAAAGCGCCGTGTACGAAAAAAAAATAATAATAATAATTTGAATCTTACACGTAGAGGTCGTGGAGTTGGCAACCGGTACACACGCTCCAGCCAAGTCTTCGTGCATTGTGAGGCTCGGCGGTGTGACATACAGCTCGTTTGCCGACATCAAGATATGTGTTGATCGTTTGCAGGGTCGATCCGGAATTTTCGAGAAGCTCAGCTTTGAATGTTTGGACATGAGGCTCTCACAGAATGTTGCCAAGCTGTAGCTGTCGGATCGGGAGCTCCGGCGATGGTTTTTTTCACCGATAATGTGCAGTCTTCCCGACAGAAACCGGGATTAGGAACAGACCATTGTGACGGAATTCCAGACTGCATCATCAAAAGACAATAAAGTGTTATCATCATTGAGTTTTGATCATTTCAGGGACTCCAGCGGATGGCTTGTTCGGCGTTGAAGTTATTCGCGTCTTGGTAATCTTGACGTTCTGCCTCGCCCAGTATTGTATGGCATTCCGGACTTATGACACCGAGAAGCCGAATTGTGAATTGCCACCCGCAGGCAGGCGTTGGTGGACATTGTTACATTCAGCCGGTACCAAGTCACGTGCCTTACCCGTCTTGAATTTCTCACCATCACTCACGCCTTCCACTTCTGGACCATACTCACACACGCGACGCTACGTGTTCTCGGCGCCTTGATGGAACGAACAGCCGGCCAGTAAATTACTGGAGCAGACGCGTCTCTATTGTACACAAAAGTCTATACCGATGCCGATGGATTAGAAAAAAGAAAAAAGAAAAAAACCCTCAGAGAGAAGCATCGGCACCGCCGACCAAGCCTCACGCCTCCTATCATACACTCTACCACGAACCAGTTCTGACCATGACGTGGTTGTCCCTCTTTACACTATAACTGTAATAATTCCATCTCATCAGACAAGTGTATTTTCCAAATCTAGTGTTACAAAAGACTTCCTTCTCGTACCCCTGCAAATCAACTCACTCGGCCTGCGAGGAGAGAAGCGGCTCCCTGATTCAACATTTGCCACTCCGGTCGACCGGGTTCACGCGAGCGACAGATCCCATCCCTTTTCGTCTGTCTTCCGTTAGCGTCAGGTCCAAGATGAAGGTGCCATCTGTTCACTTACCCATCAGATCAGCTACCACAACATGTTGCGGCTGAGCCTGCCCATCTCGTCGGGCCCAGAGCTCCTGCAGGAACTCGCTTGCGTTCGCCGCGTTGACTTTACCGTACAGTTTGTGCAACCTGGTCAGAGCCTCTACGATGAAGGCTCGGTCAGCATCGCGCAGGGACTGGCACCCTGTGATGAAGACAGGCAGCAGCATTGCTGCTGCAGGACACGGTTCGGGCCGTACTTCGAGCTGCCTCAGACAGTCCATCGCCCGAGCCACAGCCTGCTCGACGCGCTCATCGCTGCTCAGGAGGCCCTGAAGCTCACAGTGTATGAAGATGGTACACGCATGGTGATAGGCCGTGTTGATACACAGCCACTCGTTTACCTGCTGAGCTGACATCTCGCTCGCGCCTGCCACCTGTTCAATGCCAAATGTCGTTTCAAAGTACTGTAGCGTGAGTCCGCTGGCAGCCTGTCGCCTCGTCAAATCGAGAAGAGCGTCCACTTGGGCGAGCAGACGCGATGCACGAAGCTGTAAGCAATGCCACATCCGGCCCAAGGCTACGTTGGACGCGAGAAAAGCGCGATCCAGCTCTTTCAGGGAGTGCTTCTCTACCACCGCCAGATGTGCCTCTTGCATGATTGGCACCAGGTGAGTTGCAAACCCGTGGAGCTGACTTAGTGCCATCCCTCCACGGCCAGCGTCCGTTGCGGCCGTGTTCACTGGTTGCAACTCAATTTGCCATGTGCACATGTGGGCCAGTGCCTGTAAAGAGTGGAGCCTGAGGCAGAGGTGGCGTCTCGCGGGCGTCACTGTAGACGGCTGCTGCTGCTGCTGCTGCTGCTGCTGTGGTATCTCATCCGTCGAGTTGGTGTGATCAACCTTGGCCAGAGCTCCTCGTAGGTGCGTGCTCCATGTCATCTGCCTTTCACCGCCCTCGATGATATCGCTGTAGCAGATCAGAAGAGCCGCGGCGATGAAGACGTCTTCTGAGTCTCCGTTTGAGTCGATGACTGCGGACTGCATCTGAATGATGCACTCGTGCCTCCACGCAACGTGCTCCGTCTGATCCCGGTCAAGACCAAGCACTGCTCTGTGCGTGCTGGACAGGCAGAGAACGGCAGAGAGCAGGTACGAGGTCGTGCCGAGCGCCATTGGCAGCACTACCGAGCACAGGTCTTCATGCATCTCTTGCGTGAGGGATAGGGCAGGACCCATCCTCTCGATAAAGTATTCCACCAACCTTTGGGACCTGTCCGGCAGCCCCGAACGAGGAAGATCTCTGAGTATCTCCGTGGGTTTTGGCGTCAGCGACTGGCGCTTTGCCGCTTGCTGGGCTCCTCCTGCTGTTGCTGCTGCCGACGAAGGCGTCATCGCCTGCTGAGCGCCCACGTAGACGAATGGGTCGGGTGCGGGTCCTGCTTGGGCGGCTCTTAGTAGACTTTCTTCACGGAGTGACGAGGAAAACCTACGCATGCTCGACCCAGGCCTGCTGGAAAACTTTTGTACCCCCGCTCCCACCAACTGCCCAAAGGGATTGTTGGGACCCTGTGGCCGTCCCCCCCACACGAAAATCTTGGAATAGTCGCATTCTCTCCCATTTTCTCGACAGTGACGGCAAGAGGGGGTCTCCTCATCGCATTTCCGATGAAGCCGGCGGCACTCGCGGCAGCCGTTCCTCGACCTCTTCTGCTTTGCTGCTGTTTGTGCCATTGGCTCTCCTCCTCCCGATGGCGGTGGCTTGCCCTTCCCTCCTGTCCGTTTGCTTGACATGACAGCTTGATCGTGTCTGTCCACCGTACGCTTGTCAGGGTTCGTCGTCACGAAGGTGAAGATCCGTGTTCTTGCTGCTCCGCTGTCAGGATCCGTTGCTGAGTTATCCTTCTTCTTATAAGCTGGAGCCTGGGCTCGAGGTCTTCTCGCAGAATCCATGCCGTCCACCTAGGGTCGTGTGCGTGACGGCAGATGTTTGGATCAGATCAGCAGCCTCAGCGGGACTGTCATCTCCCCCCCTCTCATTCGGGTCGCTGTCCCGGAACCAAGGATCGTCATGTGTATGTGCGTGTGCGTGCGAGCTGGTCAGCACTGACTGATTAGATCGGTCCTGCTGAGGAATAGGAAAGCTATGCTATCCGTTGATGAAGGCGAGACCCCAAATCTCGCCTTCTCCGTCGTCCGCACGCAGTAACCAGGTCCCTCGGCCGATCGCGCGTGAGCTAAACTGTGTGACAAGCTGATTGCATAATACACTCTGCACGGAAGAGGGAGCTCTGGAGCCGCAAGGAAACACGTGGACATTATTCAGGTATGAATAGTCCCCGGCGGTACTATAGACAGACAAGGGGAATGGATCAGCACCGAACAATGACGCGATTTGGTTTAGTGCAAGCCACCGCATGCCGGTCTCAACAGACTCAGCCAGACACACAAGTCTGATGTTAGTCAGCCAATCAGCTAGTGCTCTAGGCCCAGGTACTGTAATAATGCCTTGGGCAGGAAAAGAAGAAGAAAAAAAAAAGCTTGTCCGGAACATGCTATGGTACGGGTCTGTATCAAGACTAACAATGGCGGTTTATACACACTACCAGTCGCAATCGCGCTAGATAAGATCGATGTTTAGGGCAGATGCTGAGCCTCACCCTCAGTCAGCAGCCGTGTTGGCGCCACGGCCTTCTCGTTTCGTAACTTATGCAAGGCTCTCGACACGCGCCCAGCTACGCCGGCGGCCACCTGTCGGGGTAGTCCGATTGATACTGCTTGAGAACGTCCTTGGCCTCCTGGTCATCTAGAATGACAACATCGATGCCGTGGCTGCGGAGTAGCTCCTCACGCCCAGTCATGTTCTGGTTCTCGCCAATGACCACTCGTCCAACCTTGAACCAGATCATGGCTCCAGCGCACATCGGACACGGTGAGAGTGTTGTGTAGAGGGTTGAGCCCGCAAAGTCAGCAAGGCTCAGGTTGCGTCCGTTATCGAATGCAGCTGTTTCTCCCTTTCCAGTGGCGCGACACGGCGGTGTCGAACGTTAGCAATGGTTCATACTAGTATAAGTGAAGCAATTGCAGGCAGACGGAAGAGAGGGACCGCCACAAGACCTGTTGCCTGTCGAGGGCTTCGCCGCAATCTGACAGGCCAGAGATGTGGCTACCTCGTGGTTCGCCCCTGTCGCTACGCTCCCTCATGCCACGATGGTTTAGCCTTGTTCTAACTCTCGCGCATTTTTACCGTGGAAGGGATGGAAAGATAGGGGGGGCCGGGCTGAGCACGCATGCACGTCCTAATGCCCACACCGATCGTCCGCCCTTATCTCCCGTAGCGCGCGCTATGGGTGGGTGCTGAAGATCGAGTGGCCTTCGCGTTTCGACGCATACGAGAGCCTCAACTTACATGAAGGACCTGACTTCCGTTTTGAAAGCGCATGTTGCGTCCACGGCCGAGTAGCTTTCCCGTCGCAGACATGATAGCACTGCCGACCGGAATGCCGCCTTCCGCAGCCCCAGCTCGTGCCTCAGCCAGGGCGATTTTGTAGCCTTCGTCCTTGGTCGTCATCGTTCTCCTGATTTTCGCGTTAGCACACGCGACATCTGGTAATGAAACTAGAGGAAAACGAGGCTGAATTGTTGCGGCGGGCCGTGACGCCAGCACGCAGCTACTGGGGCACAGCGCTCACAGACACCAGAAATAGTCGCCATCCGCAGCTGATTTAAATGCAGAAAGCCCAGCTCATACGTGCGAAATCTTTTGTCTCGAGCTCAAACGAAACATCTTCTTCTTCTCCTCGCCCCAGTCACGCCACCGAGTCCTCTTCTCCCGTTCGGGGGGAGGCGAGCGTTCATGCTTGTCGCAGCGTAGAGGCAACACTCTGCGGCGGCGTGAAGCTGCCGTACATTCAACTCAGGAGGCGTTCACACCCTTTTTTTCTTTTTTCTTCTTTTTTTTTTTTTTTTTTTGGGAAGGGGACTCTGCCTCACTCAATCGAACGGCAAAGAACTTACCAGAAACACAAAACAGGGGAGCGGGGACTTGGGAGCCTCGGGTTCGATTCAGGTACGAAACGCTGCGCCTTTCCGCTTCTGCGATGAGAAATGAAGATTTTTTGATTGGAAGGAGAACAGATTGCGATCTGACCGGCCTTCCAGTAGGCTCGGGTCGCGGGGATTTATAGCCTGAAGATTCCGAACATAGCTTAGTGAGCGCGAAGACCCCAAGGTCGCGGCCTGAATAATGCGGCGGCCAAGACAGTCAATAAAAGCCCGTCGGTGAAGGCGTGTTTGAAGCCAATTGTGAGAACTCGAGGCTGCCTACAAAGTGACAAAGGGCGAGTGCCGTGTCGTGGGGAAATGATTCCGTGAATTTCCAACCTACAGCGACTGCATCAGCTCTAGTCCCAGGCTCAGAACGGCAAAGTCCGTGAAGCTGATCGGTCAACGCTGAGGTAATGCAGACTCTGCGGGTGACTGCTAGCCCGTCGCTTGCGCGGAAGATATGGAAGCAATTGCCTAACTGGAGTTCGCCAGCCGCAGCGCCCAGCAGAGAGCATCATGTAGTAGGTGCACGGCAGTGCCGCTCGCGGCCAAAAGAAAAAAAAACTTTCACCAAGGCAGATGGTTCGTGGTAAGCTTCAGGTATGATCCGGCTGAAGCAGCTGTGGCGCACATCGGCGGCGTCGGTGCTCGGTCGGGGCTCAGCTATCAGCGATAACTCGAGGTTTCGGCTCTGGTCGCCAGGGCCGGCGGCGTCTTTGATCTGTTAACGTCAGTTACAGGACAGGACAGGACAGGACAGGGCATTTCATGCAGACTCGCCCGCTTACGTCATCCAACCCACAGAAGCAGCTACTCAGAAACAGTTCGCTGCAATTGAGTTTCTGTAGCAGCTGGTAGATTGCACAAGTACCGCCCGAGCAACATGTACTGCACAAAATTTTGAGCAGACAAGAACACTCCGAGAGAACAATGAATGCCAATAGTCCAATGGCGTATCCACCCTGCTCATGACTGCACCATTGACCGAGCTCAAAATGTGCTCTAGCTTCGTCGATCATACCAAGCCGAAAATGAAGTTCTCAACATTACAGGCTTGGTGGTTGGATGGCCAGATATACAACAGCTTGAACATTAACATGACCGTAAAGCTTGGCTCGCGAAATACCGATGTGATTCTGGGCTTTTAGCTGTTGTGACTCATCAATACCTACTGATATATGATGGTTTGATGTCTCGGCGGCTCTAGACGAGCGGATAAGTGACAAACGCGGATGCCGATGCAAATGATGCTGACCGCAACCTGTCAGATGCGTTATAAATTATTGAGTAAACAGCAATCGTAAATTACGATACGACGACAGCAGCCGTGTTAGCCAACATGACGCTTTGACAGGACATCATGACCCGTTCGTTCAACATCAAAAAGTCCATCTTGGAAAGATCTGGTTAGTGTTTCGACCGGCGCATTCGCTGTTCCGGGGCCAGCCTCTATCCCCGTGGGTCCGATAGAGGGAACTTTAAGCCTCTATTTGATAACCTAGCCGCATCCAACCGAGTTAAAGAAAAACGAGATCAAGCGAGCATGAGTC
Source organism: Erythroxylum anguifugum (assembly GCA_027478595.1). Classification (NCBI taxonomy): domain Eukaryota; kingdom Viridiplantae; phylum Streptophyta; class Magnoliopsida; order Malpighiales; family Erythroxylaceae; genus Erythroxylum; species Erythroxylum anguifugum. The sequence continues at coordinate 189,721 of JANIPN010231469.1, read as the reverse complement.
ACCAGTCTCTGATTAGCAAGACAATCGAGGCCATGAGTTTAAACCCGCTGCAATTCAAGGAGATGCATCTGCATCGAGGATCACCAGGATTGTCAAACTTTGACACCCGTCTGAATCAGATCAGCTGGAGTTTGCAATGATATTGCGTGTACTGATTGTATGATTTCAAATGCTCACCGCTCTTGCACATCGGGTAGCAAGAATCGTACAAGTTCGTAGAAACTTGCACAATGTGGTCAATGACACTGAATAATGCTTCTTAGAATCGCGAGCATGCGCACAGCAGACTATGCAAGAGCCTCGACGACGGCAGGAAAATGACATCTGTTTGTGCATCCATGGTCTGCTTCATATCCAGCCACCTCAAGTCAGGGCCCGCATTCGAGCCAATCTCCACCGTTTAAGGGATCGTCATTGTCTTGTGCATGGCAAGAAACAGAGCCGTATCTGATCGATGTCTCGAAACTCTGATGCCACTTCGCAAGCTGTAGCTACTTGAAATGCCCTATATCTGGCCAATGGAGTACAAGTTTGAAAGGATGGCTTGAGGCGTGGGCATGTAGCTTGTGTGGCACATACAGTTGCGGCGCCCGATGCACGAGAGCGCACAAGGTGGCACAACTTTGCACAGGAAATTCCACGGACGACATCACTGGCCTCAAACAAAACGTGAATTCAAGTAGTTTGCTGCTGTCGTTCGATCGAGAATAGATAGCGCGTAGCAGCCCTGTACGCAAACTGTGGTTTTGTCAAAGGAAGTGGAGATACAAATTTGAGGCGGAGCAACTACTGAACCTGAGCAGAGAGCCATTTTGGCCACCAAGAATTAGGGCTTCGGTGTTTGTGGCCTGACCGAGTCTGGGCATCAAAGCCCTAGAAGCGACCTGCTGTGATATCTTTTGAGAATTACCGGCATCAACATGTCGCATGAGGCTCGCTCGTAGCTGCCAAGCCTGTCATTTCCTGTGTAGGGCAGGTGCGATGCAGGCTCATCACGTAGTAGCGAGAAAGGCCAGTTCCAAAGTGAACAGCTTGTAGGCAGGCACTGCCTTCGGCTCGAGCAATTTGTCCGTCTGCAACATAGGCCGTCACATGCTGCGAGTGAAGCTAATATCCGCAAATTTCGACTTGGACAGAAGGATATACACGACCAGTTTCTCGGGGTGAAACGCCACAATGTGAAATTTCCATCCCAGTGAATATTCCATCCACAAAAGCTGGTGAGGTAACATGTCCATGCTCGCAAAGAACTGGGCCCTGCCCCGATGCATTCAGCTCTAACGTCGAGCACGGCACTTTGTCCCTCATTTTGAAGGCACAACCGATTAACATAGATGCAACACGACACATCATCATTGCGTTCGTGTGACTCTTTGAGGCATATTGTCAAAATCAGCAGCTGGCACAATGTAGTTTTGCCGTGACGACGCTCAGTGACAGGCAAGTCTTCGAACAGATGGCACATGAAGGTCCAAATGCAGAGAAAAGGGCGAAATGACAATTATGAGAGCTGACGATATGAAACTGGACAGAAACGATCCAACCACAGAATATCATGATCGAACTGAATGCCGCCAAATTTGAGTCTCTGGATGACTACACGCAATGTTTCTGCCAGAAGATCAACAACCCGCAAAGCAGACCATGACCTCGCTCAACACGTTTTACATCCTGCATCCATCATTGAGAGAATGTGACGAACCTGCCTTCCAGACCGAAAGAGTGATGAGTAGTGGTCAAAAAGCGTGCAAGTTGCAAGCAGGCCTTTTCGCCAGTCAGGCGAGAAAGCTTGCGACATGATATCAGTCTGTCGGACAATGACTCGGAGTCATGATCGTGACTTGAACCATCCTGTCGAGCTGCGATGCTCCCAAACATGGGGTCAGCTGAGTTTCCGAGTCTCTACGGTACATCGAAGACACTGGTGATATGCGCTGTGGCCAATCGTCGCGTGCGGCTGGAAACGCGCGGCCAGCTGCCAAGCGCCCTCGCTCCAGAGTCTTCGGCCTTACGCTCCTATTGTGGCTTCGGGGCGTGAGATTGCTTTATTGTCTCTCCACACGCTACCACCCACACCACGACCCATGATATGGCCAGGACATTCTTTGATTCGCCGCCTATTGTACCTGGAACGCACCATACAGACACCTCAGTTCCATCTCATGTCTTGCCGATCACGCGACGAACCACCCCACTCCCTTCGTTTTACAGTTCAGCCACTTGTCGACTGTAAAGGGCAGCTGCGCGCAACAGGGGGGTTGGAGGTACACTCATTTGCAAGCTGCAGAAGCTGATGCAGTTCCTACCAGATGGCAGACAGGCTGCAGGTACGGGGGGCAGAATTTCTCCACGATCTTTCTCCACAAAACTACGGCCCATTCGTCGGCTGAACGAGTCAGCGGCGCAGGTCGGTGGCTGCTGGAAGCTTTCACCTGCCAGTTTTGACCGGTTGAGTTTGAAACTCGGTTGACCAAGGACTCCCATCGACGCAGGTACCGGTACCTTCCTCTTGACTGCCTCGATCCACCTTACTCACCAAAGCGTGGCATTTTCGTCCAACTCCGCTTGGATCTCTGCTACTCTAGAAGGCGACTGGTGAGACTCCAAGTCGGCAATTGTTTTTTTTTTTTTTTTTTTACTACTCCCTCGAGTCAGTGTCAAATTCGCGTCCAGGAACGCACTGGTGTGTGTCGCAGAGGTACGGCAATGCGACAGGCTTTCTCATTTTCCTCTCAGAACGCTCTTTCTGGGGGAGTAGTAGTTCAGATGAAGTACGCTGTAAAGGAGTAGGCTCAAACAGCGTGCACGGATTGGACGGTGCTTCTTGGGCTGGAAGATCCTTGTCAATCTCCCGTCCGCCAGACTGTGTCAGCTGTCAAGCAGGCGCAAGCAGGCACTTATCGACAGGTGCGCCCACAGGCGCCCGGATATTGCGAATCAATGATCGACGCCCGTCAGAACTATCCCGCCTCTGAACGGCAGTTGCGGCACACCGATGGCGAACTACACACTAATTGGAACATTCTCCGATACAAGATATGCAGGAACAGGTAGGATCTGCCCTTTCTGAGCCATCAATTTTGCTTCGGTTGCGCCGGCTTTCCCATCTTGTTGCTCTCTCCTGTACCAGAAACCTCCGCCTGGCGCATTGGTTATGCATAGTCGGCTTCTGGCGTCTCAGTGGCTGAGAGTCGTTGGCGTTTGTCTCGCTTCTATCTGGATCGCGAAACTTACCCTTTCACCTGGCTTGTAGAGCCCCGCTGTTATGGTCGCTTTGGCTGTTGCCTCTTCGTTGACGCTTCTGCTTCTGCTCCTGCTCCTGCTTTCTGCTACCGCACTTTGATGCTGCCACTCGCTACCGAGGCAATGAATGCTCCTGCTACAGCTGCTGGTCGCCGATGCGACAGTTGGCTACAGCTGCAGTCAGCCTGCAATGCCCGACTGTGGGCCAGCTGCTGCTCCTGTGAGTATCCTGCTCGTGGAGCTGGCCGGGCTGGCTCCCTTTGCCTGCGCCGCAGCTCCTCCCGCTGGGCGTTACGCCGTCGCATCTAACGACATCAAGCCAATCAGTGTGCCACCAACACGCTTTCGACTCGCCAGCCGAAGATTCTTCCTTCCACCGCTAGCCTTGTGGCGGCATTTAGCGTCCTCTCCCCTTGCAGATCAGGTGGGCTCTGTTCTTCTGTGATCGACGCGACCCTTGCCGTTGCGGGTCACGCTTGAGCCGAGCATCTGCGGCGGCCTTGTGGATACGCTTGTCAGCAGTGCACATTGGAGGAGCTTTGGAGGAGCCTGGCAGGCCGTCTCACACATCCTGCTGCTCGGTCTTTCGAGTCTGCCGAAAGCGTGGATATCCACTGGGGATTTGGTGTGCATGTGTGTGGGTGCATCCTTGTGGCAGAGGGAGATCGTGTGCTGAGCTGAAGGCTGCGCCGTGCCAGTGGGTGTGGCCCTCGTGAAATACATATAGAGCCCTGCACCACCATGGCTTTTCCTGAAGATCTTCTCTCGATCATCCATCCGCGCTTTTCAGTACCGGTGGCAGGAGCTTTGAGCTTCCTCTCTGACAGTCATTCCTTCTTGAGGTCCTTTTCAGTATTCTTGTACATATCTTCAGACCAATTGCCTTGTTCGACCAAGACTCTCCTTGATACGATACCCAACACAGCTCCCCGATACTGCGAAGCTATCATCTTACACCATGCGTTTCCTTTCGAGCATTGCCCTAGCGGCTAGTCTTGTCTGCAGCGTCTTTGCTGCTCCCCTCAATGTCCACCCAGGTGGCCCTGAGGACATTGTGATCACAGCCAACAACACCATCAACGCGACCCAGCCAGCCAGCAACGGCCCCGTGTCCCAGTCTGGCTCGCTCAGCCTGTCTCTGGTCAATAACCTGAACGGAGGCGCGGTCAACGCCTACGTCACTGGCCTCGACTCCAACGGCGAGCTGGTGCTGCTCCAGTCGGACGGCACCTTCTTCAGGCCCACCGGCGTCCAGGGCGGCGTGCCCAAGGCGATCAACGCACCCATCGCCATCCCGCTCAAGGGTTACGGACAGACGACCCAGGTCACCATCCCCGGCTACATCTCTGCTGCACGTGTGTGGTTCGCCGAGGGCGAGCTGCAGTTCTTCACCGTCTCCGGCGCCAACGGAGCCCCCTCGCTGGTGGAGCCGTCAGCCGTCAACCCGTCCGACCCGTCGGCCAACGTCAACTGGGGCTTCGTGGAGCTCACCAACACGCAGAACAGCGGCCTGTACGCCAACATCAGCTACGTCGACTTTGTCGGCCTCCCTCTCGGCATGTCGCTGACCACCACGTCGGGCGGCACGCAGTCAGCCAAGGGCCTGAGCGCGAACGCGGTCAGCTCCATCTGCAACGACCTCGCCGCGCAGTCCGCCGCCGACGGCCAGCCATGGTCCGACCTGTGCGTCAAGAGCACAAGCGGACAGCCCCTGCGCGTGCTCGCACCGATCGACTACCTGTCCATCAACCCAGGCGCCTTCTCGAACTACTTCACCAGCTACGCGCAGCAGGTGTGGTCGCACTTTGCCAGCAGCACGCTCACCATCGACACGCAGGTGGCCGCCGGCGACGTGGCCTGCCACACCGTCGGCTCCAACATCACCTGCGCCGGCGACAACCGCGGCTACCCGCTGCCCACTGCAGGCGACATCTTCGGCTGCAACTCTGGCCCCTTTGCCATCCTCAACGGCGACAACGCCATCCACTACGCCGTGGTGCCGCGCCTGTGCGCCGCCTTCAACCGCGGCACCTACTTCGTCTCCGGCGGCAACGTGCAGCCCGGCCCGGCCCCGAGCCTGAGCTACACCACCAACCCGTGCAACCACTACAGCCGCATCGTGCACAAGTACGAGGTCGACGGCAAAGGCTACGCCTTCAGCTACGACGACGTCACCCCCGACGGCGTCGAGAACGCCAGCGGCGTCGTCAGCGCGCCCAACCCGGAGGTGCTGACCATCACCATCGGCGGTTCGTCTTAGACAAGAGAAGTCTATTGATTGCCATGATGGGTAGTGTGATTCAGAGGGGCAAGTGACTTGATGCAGCTGGCCCCACTGAGAATGGGATAGGTGTTGGCGTATGCAAAGGGTTAACACGGCGTGACGAAACGAAGAAAAAGTTGTGACATGAGACGGCTAGCTTCTTTTGATTTTTTACATTTTTTCAAATTCTGGTATATACTTTTTTTTTCTCTCTCTGGAAATGGCTATATATTTGATCAACATGTGATTGCAATGTTCAAGTGATCTGTGACGATTAGTGGTAAATTTTGTGGACAGCCTCTGTGGGATTTGAGTGAGATTTATGCATCAGAGACGGAGTCTATACGCCGTCTATACGTATCTACCATGCCCTCTCTAGTCGACCCGGAACTGCTGCTTCGTATCTGGAATCAACCGTACACTCTACAATCTACCATCATCATCATCATCAACAATAACAACAATAACAACACCATCTCTAGTTTCTCCACAACCACCTCCCAACTCCGCGCTGATACTCATGCTCATGCTTCATTTTCGATCTTTCTGTCTTCCCTCATCTAATTTGTTGTTTCCAAAATCTTCCAACTCGCTCCCGACACTTCTACGACTTCCTCAGCAGCGACCGGCCAGTCATCTCCTCCGGCTTCTGCAGCCCCATAGCCTCGAGAATGGTGGGCGCCACATCCCCAATGACGCCGTCTGCCTTCTCCAGGCTCCACCCTTTCGGCGCATTGGCCATGACGAAGGGCACCTTGTTGGTCGTGTGGGACGTCTTGGGCGTCTTTTCCTCGGTCAACATCTCCTCGGCGTTTCTAGTGTAGGTAAAAAAAAAAATATCAGGTGTCAGTAGAGATTTCTGGAGACCCGTTTGCAATATCCCTTCTTGATTCCTCTTTTTTTTTATTTTTTCTTTTTAGTGTCAGCTTGTTAGGAGAAACTCACCCGTGGTCGGCCGTGACGAAGAGGATGTAATCGTTCTTCTTGCACGCCTCGAAGACGACGCCGATGGCCCTGTCGGTGGCTGCGACGCCCTGGATGGCCGCCTCGTACACGCCCGTGTGGCCCACCATGTCTGGCGGCGCAAAGTTGTTCATCAGGAAGTCGAACTTGTTCTCGCCGATGCGCTCGGCCAGCTTGTCGCCCACGGGGCCGGCGCTCATCTTCGGGTCCAGGTCGTACGTGGTTACCTTGGGGCTGGGGATCAGGTCCCGCTCCTCGCCGTCGAACTGCTTCTCCACGCCGCCGTTGAAGAAGAAGGTGACGTGCGCGTACTTCTCCGTCTCGGCGATGTGTGACTGCTTGAGGCCCTGCTTGCCGAGCCATTCGGCCAGCACGTTGCCCATCTGTACCGGTGCGAAGGCCACGGGGAAGGTGTAGTCGGTCTTGTAGCGCGTCATGGTCGTGATGTGGATGTTCTTGGGGTAGGGGAAGTCGGGCTTGGGCGAGCGGTCGTAGTCGCCGAGCAGTTGTGTTATCTCCCGGACGCGGTCGGAGCGGTAGTTGAAGAAGAATAGGGTATCGCCGTCTGTGTGCAGATACAGTCAGCCAGCCAGCCAGTCAGTCAGTCAGTCAGTCAGTCAGTCAGTCGGTCGGTCGGTCGGTCGGTCGGTCAATTGAATATCGTAGGATATAGCAAGTGTCACCTACCTTGCACGCGCCTCTCCTTTCCGCCGACAATAATCGGCTTGAGGAACTCATCCGTCTCATTTTTGCCGTATCTCTCCTCAATAGTCTTGGCGGGATCATTGCTGTCCTCTCCCTCTCCCGTGACAAGACCCTTCATGCCGACCTCGACACGCTCCCACCTCTTGTCTCTGTCCATGATATAGTATCGTCCCACAACCGTCGCGATCTCGCCAATGCCAATCTCTTTAGTATGCTTCAGCAGATCCTTCATATGCCCCAGCCCGCTCTTCGGGTCCGTGTCCCGCCCATCCCCAAAGAAGTGGATAAACACCTCCGGCACCTTCATCTGCTTCGCGACCTTGAGCAGCGTCACCAGGTGGTTGATGTGGCTGTGTACGCCGCCGTCGCTGACCAGACCCAGCAGGTGCAGGCGGCCGTTGCCGTCCACCGCGCGCTGGAAGCTCTTCTTGACGTTCTCCACCTCGGCCATCTTGCCGTCCTCAATCGTCTTGTCGATCCGCACCACGTCCTGCCAGACCACGCGGCCCGCCCCGATGTTCAGGTGGCCCACCTCGCTGTTGCCCATCAGGCCCTTGGGCAGCCCGACCGCGTGTCCGGACGCCTCGATCTCCGTGTAGCCCTCGGCCGTCTTGGAGTTGGATTCCTTGAACGAGTCCATGACCGGCGTCTCGGCGGCCAGGATGGCGTCGCCATCTTTCGGCGACTTCTCGGACGCGACGCCCCAGCCGTCGATGACGATCAGGACGGCTTTGTGCTCGGCTTTGGCTCCCATGATGGCGATGGGAGAGCGGGGCGAAGGGACAAGGTGGGGTGTGGGTGTATGAATCGGAGTAATTGCGAAGAGTACACACGCGTGAAGGCAAATATGGATGTGGAATCAATAGCAACACGAAAGTACGACTGCCACGAAAGAAAATTTTGGAAATAGAGGGGCAGGAAACCCAGTTTACGAAGGCGAGAAATGTTTTGTTTGTCTATTCTGCTATCCGATGGTTGAGTCGGCGCAGGTGCGGAAGCTCCCGAGCATCAGCAATTACGTCGACGGCCAGTTTCGGAAAAGAATTCCTGTTATCAAATAGCGGCACAATTTTGGTTGAAGGTCAATTGTTGGGTGTAAGGCTGACTTTTCTGCTGAATACACGCCCAAAAGTTTTGGCACCACACGGATACGTGCCTGGGCAGCTACTCGCCAGATCCCTCGACCTCGTAGCCGCCACAAAGCGTCCCGCTCTTCTTCACCCGCATTCATCCGTATAATAATCTAGGAATAGCGTATCATCCTTAAAATTTTGTAGGAGAATCATTGATCTTAATGACAGGTAATATGCCGTTATCTGTCAAATGGAACATCAATTGATATTGTGTAGGTTTGGGCTTTTTCGAGAGCGGCATATTTGCTCAATTTCTCACTCCAAAAAAATTAGAGAATAAATACTTAGAGAAGAAACTTGGGAAGAAAAGAGAAAGAAAAAAAACGGTACCAAAATCATCCACAAGCAGTGCAGATGGACCAAAGTTTGCAATGTCGAATATCCATCAATCAGTTTGCACATACCACGGTGCCATTGGCGACACGATGGAAGTTGAATTGGTCACCGGAACATATCACACAGCCGACATTGCCCATCTTCATTCACAAGTGAAAGGGCGATGTCTATGAGAGGGTCGTCGGAGTTCATGCCGCAACACTGCAGCGTTATCATTCAGCAGCATCTTTATATCGGACAGAGCTCCGGGCGGAAGACACTCCACACGTTCTTCGCTTCTTCAGGTAGAAGTTCTTCTGCCAACATCAACCAAAGATGGGTTCGACGGCAAAGTCAACTGCATGATTACTGCAATGGCGTTCTCTGATGATACCTCTTCTCTTCCCACGTCTGCGTTTGACTTCTACAGAGCCACGATTCCGGTACTGGGAAGGCCTGGATTACGTACGCTTGAGGAGTTCAGTCGCAAGCCCAGCGGGCGCGGCAATGCGTCTCGGCAACGGTGGGAGCCAGCCAGCGGAGTTGAAGAGGGAAGAGGAGTGGCTTCCGACGGCGCCCACCATGGATGTCATGGACCAACTTTTGTCTTTTGTGATCGTGCTTTCTGACGTTGCCTTGCTAGATGATCGTTTGCGGTCTCCCTCTGTAACATGGACGCGTGGCACTGGAACGATATCTGCAGAACGCTATCTGATAAAGGCTGAACATGAGGCCCTGGACGCGCACGCATCATGTCAGGGCGGTACTTGGGATGTGGGTATAAGATAGGGAGGTAGTTCATGCTTGTTCGACTGATCTGTGATTCTTTCTCTCTTGTCTGTCTGTGGGAAACACTCTTATCTCTACGATCTGTGAACAGCTACTCTGCGTCAACAGGATGAAGCACATTTCTGTGCTGGCTACGGCCTCGACTGTGTGTCTCTTGTCTTTGATCTCTCACGTGTTCGCGGCTAGCAGCATCTCATCTGTGGCTCCAGCTTCAGTTGCCTCCCCGTCGGCGTCAACGAGCATTATCAGCAGCGATGGCACCAGCAACAGCAACAGTACCAGCAGCAGCAGCGACCTCTCCGACCTCTGCAACCCAACTTACGCCCTTTCCGCACTCCCATCCTCATTCACCGATCTCGCCATCACGATCGACTCGTCCAGCATCTTGACAACGCTGAAACGAAACTACAGCGTCTCCGGCTCGGTTATGTATCCCGACGCCGTCTTCGACTTCTGCAACGTAACCTTCGCCTACTCTCACAATGGCCGCAACGACCAAGTCCTCGTCACCTACTGGATGCCCACTCCATCCAACTTCCAGCGACGCTTCCTCGCCACCGGCGGCGGTGGACTCGCCATCAACTCCGGCAGCCAGAGCGTTGCAGGTGGCGTACCTTATGGTGCTGTATCTGGACTCACCGATGGTGGTTTCGGCGGCTTCGACAACCAGTTCGACGACGTCTTCCTGCTAGCCAACGGCACGGTCGACTGGGAGAAGGTGCTGCTGTTCGGCTACGAGGCAATTCACGAGATGACTGTAGTGGGACTCGCACTGGCACGAGGGTTTTACGCGGTGCCATCGGCAGAGAAGGTCTGGTCCTACTATCAGGCCTGCTCTGAGGGAGGCAGAGAGGGGTGGAGTCAGGTGCAGAGGTACAGGGAGCAGTTTGACGGCGTGGTGGTGGGTGCACCGGCGTTGAGGTACAGCTTCCAGCAGGTGCAACATCTGTACTCGAACGTGGTGGAGCAGACGCTGGGATACTACCCGTCACCGTGTGAGCTGGAGAAGATTGCGAACCTGACAATCCAGGCGTGCGATTCGATGGACGGTTTGACGGATGGCGTCGTTGCACGCACGGATCTGTGCAAGCTCGACTTAAACACGAGCTCGCTGATCGGGCAGCCGTATTACTGCGCTGCTTCATCTTCGCGCGGAGGCGGAATGGGAGGCGGAATGGGAGGAGGAGGCTCATCATCCTCAGCACCCGCACAAAACGGCACCATCACCGCCCAAGGCGTGGCCGTCGCCGACACCATCATCCAAGGACTCCGGGACACGCAGAACCGACAAGTGTACCTCTCCTACCAGCCCTCAGCGCCCTTCACCGACGGCCAAACCCAGTACGACAACAGCACCAAGTCCTACGGGCTGAGCATCAGCGGGCTCGGCGGCGAGTGGGTGACGCGCTTCCTCCAGCTCCAAAACACCTCCACCCTCACCACCCTCCAGAACGTGACCTACGACACGCTCGCGCAATGGATGATCCAGGGCCTCCAGCGCTACCAGGACACGCTGCAGACCACCTGGCCCGACCTCACCCCGTACCGCTCCGCCGGCGGCAAGGTGCTGCACTACCACGGCGAGTCGGACGACAGCATCCCGCCGGCCTCGTCGGTGAGATACTTCGAGTCCGTGAGGGAGGTCATGTACCCGGGTTTGGGCTACAACGAGTCCCTGGGCGAGATGGGGGATTGGTATAGGCTGTTTCTGGTGCCGGGTGCGGCGCACTGTGGGCCGAGCGAGCTGCAGCCGGATGCGGCGTGGCCGCGGACGAATTTGCGGGTTATGATTGATTGGGTGGAGGAGGGGAGGAGGCCGGAGACGCTGAATGCCACGGTTATCACAGGCACGAGGCATTTGGGGGAGGGGAGGGAGATTTGCGCGTGGCCGTTGCGCCCGCTTTGGAAGGCGAGTGGTAACGGCTCGACGATGAGCTGTGTCTATGATCAGAGGTCGATTGATAGCTGGCTGTATGATTTGGACGGTGTTGCGGTGCCGGTGTATTGAGGCAAGATCAGGAGATGTGGTGATGATGGGTTCACGAATAGCAGCGATACATTGGGAATTGTTCACGTCTTTGATTGCATTTTCTTCTTCTTTTTTATTTTATTTTGCATCAGATACGAGGATTCAGTTCATGTGCATCGAGATGATTCGCTGAATTCATGGTCCCTCTATCCATTCGCCAAATGCTTTGCCTCGCATCACCAGAGCAGGATGCGCCTTGTTACAGATCTCATAGCTGTCAAGCAACCGCCCAGTCAGGATCCTGTTCAGACTCGGGCTCTCCTTAGACTTTTCGAATATTCGAGATCGTCGATCGCAAGCTGCAAAGATAGACATTCTTCAAACTCACGTACGCTTATCCGACGATACAAGACAGTCAGAAAGTAAGAACGGTGATGCACGGAGCAGATGCCGCATGCGGAAGAGTCTGATATCACAATTTGGACCGGCAGATGGATAAGTACCGGGGCAGGTATCGCGGCTCAGTGCACTGCTGCAGGGGTAAGGAGCTGCTGGCATCTGCTGGAGCTGCAGGTACACGCGCAATTTGGCGAAACGCTGCACTCGACGCTCGCGATTACCAACGTATCAGCCATCTTCAGAACGAGCCACGATTCCTCTGCACATGCGCAACTTTCTGATATCTCCGTCTGCTCCACCTAACAAACAAGATTTCAGGAAGTAGTGGGCAGTCTCATTTGGTGGCGTTCCTGTAACGTCCAAAAGATATCGCACGCGTCACGCGGATCCGCCGTAGCTCCCTGCTGAAGTCTCCAGGTGGCGCTGGCAGGTGGCTTCGCTCAACACGCTGCGCCAGTAGTGCCAGAACTGTAAGTTTTAGCGGCACCCGTCAGTGCTTCTCCCCCCCTATCTCCCACCCGTCACCTCACCCCGGCTCGTCCTGTCACCCTGTTATCCCCGTGCCCGACCCCGCAAAGCCACTAAACCACAGCCTAATCGCCCCCCTAGATAGCCCGCTGTATCCATCCAACCCCACAGAATGGGAGATTAGGGCTTGGCTGCCTGTGCTGCACGGGTCTTTCAACGGTGTGGCGTGCGATGGCGTCTGTGATCTGCCCACTACCCAGGTGGACAGGGCACTACTGCATACGCAAAAGAAGCACTTGGTTCTCCGGTACTGCTTACAGGCTGATAGCCTGCCGTCAAGATCTTGCCGCCGTCACCTGCTCAATATGCAGCACAAGGGATTAAGTGTACCTTTCTGCGCTTCTATTGTCTCCCTTACTAGAAGCGGCATGGACCAGATTTGAGACTGATTAGCTTCCAGAGCAGCACCGTGAAACCCGATCTCACTACTGACCCAAACGGGAGAGAGACTTTGCACGACGACCTGCCTGACAGGGCGAAACGCCGATCGTCTGGTCCTTTTGGTTCCTCAGTCGCTTGGCCTCACACTGCCGCATCAGATGTTCCTTCGCCACACGTGCTCGACTCGTCCGATCACCAACTCCGGTGCCCTAATCAGTGTGCCGGCTCTGCAGCATCACGCGTATCAAATTCTGCTCTGTCACAATAACACAGCAAGATCTTTCGACTTTAGAAAAGAGGAGGAACATACAAATTCCGATAGGAGATGATGGGACGAGTGGATATCTGCTGAAGCAAGCGGCAGTTGGTGTCGCTGTACCACCCTAGCAGTCTCTGCATCGATACCAGGGCATGTCCCTGTCCGCAGCAGATCGCTCATTTAACCCTTGAGACACCAGGACCTATCCAGCACGTGTTCGAGCGCATTGTTCCTTGCAGCTAACAACCTGGTGCTTGCCTGTCTCTGCTCAGGTCGGTCGGTCACCCGGCAGATCAGGCTCAACCTCGGCCGGGTTGTTCATCCATTGTCCTCGATGGCTCAGGCCTGGATTCGCGACAGTGTTGGTCTGTAGATGAGATGCGGTTCACACAATCCACAGCTGGAGAATGTGCACGATCATGTGTTCATCCGGCTAGGTGACACGCTTCGTTAACCTTGCTGCTTCGCTCAAAACGAAAGCACCAAAGTACGATATTCTCGAGGAGCCTTGCAATTCGGCGCCCAAAATGCGTAGGTGAAGGAATTTCGATTCGGAGGTACGAATGTCAGTTGCGCCAGCCCTTTGTCATGAAGCTTTTGCGCGCTTAGCTATCTTTTTTTTCTGGAAGGCCGCACTACGATTTTCTCTCCCCAATCTTGTGGTCAGTTGCCTGGGGTTGGTGGCTTGAAGAACGAATGTTTGAGATCGGCTTCACCGCACCACCACAACAATGCGACCTTGCGGCAACGCCCTCAGCCGACGATCCTGCCCGGGTCAGGCGCAAGCCAGAGATCTATCGCGTCGTCCACACGCGCTCTCTGCCTCCAAGGACAACGCCGCCGGCGTCGCTGTCCCAGCTTCTTGCCGCTGGTACCAGGAACTGTAAACAAAGGCGCACAACCGCTTCAGGCCGCCAGCACCGACCCCGTGGGATCAATTTCAGGTACAGCCTCCTTTCCCTCCAATCATTCTTCACCACCACACCTTGACCACCGGTCTTGACGCTCCGCTTTTGTCCTGCCCTTGTCTCCTTCATCATACCACTCAATCACCTGTAACCGGACTTTCTCGACCAGCCACGACTCAACGGTCGTCCTTGCCAGATGACGCCCGAGCATCCGCGTTGGCTGCAGGATCAATACACACTCTCAGATCATCGCAGGTCACTGGCGTAACAAGCTTTGCACCACCCGCCGCCTCCTCCGCCTGCTCCGCAACAACCTGATCCTCCCTTGCCACAAAGAGAGAAGCTACGAGGGCGCTTCTGTACACTGAGGCTGTTGTTGTTGTTGCTGCTGCTGCTGATACTTCTGCTACTGCTGCGACATGGCTCGATCTTGGCTCACCCTACTACAACCCGTCGTCTTCTTCATCGCTACCTTCTATCTTGCCCGTTGGTACTACCTCTCCAGGTTGGTTACACCTTTTTGTTCCCTTCTCCCCTCCATCCCTTTTCTCCTACGCACACACGCACCTACACACTGTCATTTCCCTCCCCCCACTGTGGCTTTGGATATCGTGACCACTTGCCTTGCTTCTTCTTTACGTTGTCTGCGCTCCCGGCCGAGGAATTTGCCTGCCTGCAATTATCCACAATTGCCGCCGTGCGCTAGACGTGAAGAGACAGCACATTCCCTCCGGCTCGTGTGCATACTGGTGAGTAAGCGCCTGCTATTCAAACCTCTCTCGCAAGCTTGTTGCAGATTTCCTAGTCCTTTCTTACAATCTACTGTTCACTGTATGCGACGACGGTAGTTGGCGCTGGCGACGTCCTGAGGCAAGCTCAGCCCTTGTCCACCGTGAAGTATCTTTCATACAGCCCCCCCCCCCCGGACCGGCTCGGACCGAGGAAAGGAGCCCACTCCTGCTTTTGCGATGCTATCAAATCCTATGTACCTGTTGCTAGTATACGTCTCAGCTCTCACTTTACCGTGGACTGCAATCCCTGCCGACCTGCCGCACTGGCTCTCCCTCCCTCCCTCCTGTCCTCGAGCTTGTCCCTTAGCGCGCCAGTCGGATGGACACCACTAAGGTTAAGCACGCACCGCGCTACTCTGCACATCTGCCGCCGCCGTTGTGGCCCCTTTGTCGATCAACGGTGCACCGGCCTAACTCGAGCCTAGCATCATCTGCCCCAAGACCTGCCAGAGCTCGGCGCGTGTGAGCCACACATGAGCTGCGCTCCCTTTCTGTGTGCAGCTTTGCCTACGCCTGTCTGGTGGGGACTTTGCGGACATGGTCGCCCTTTGAGGAGCGGCGGCACGAGCCCTGCTCCTTGGTTCAGAGTGTGTGACTGCCGGGCCTGTGGATGGCACTGGTGCTTGAGTCGCTGCTACTGCGGTAATTTGCTCTTTGATAGCGATTCAATCGTGGTCAGCGAGCCCAGTCACGCACGTTCGGTGTCGGAGGGAGAAGCCTGTCGACAGTCAGGAAGGCATATTTAGTCCTCTTCAACTCCCCCCGACGATCTTTCCCTTCTCCTCTCTCCCTTTCTTCTTGTCGATATCGAGCAAGACCCCGAGCCTGTTCTATCTTCACATTCTCTCGTCATGGCTATCTTTTCCGTTCCCAAGTTCATCACCCTCTTCGCTTCTCTGGCATCATGTCTGACCATCCCTACCGTTAGCCGCAACCCATCCGGCATGGAGCAGCGCAGCCAGAATGGCATGGTCAACGTCGCCTACTTCCCCAACTGGGACATCTACGGCCGCAACTACCAGCCGTCGGACATCCCGGCCCAGCGACTGACGCACATCATGTACTGCTTCGCCAACATTCAGTCTGACGGCACCGTCGTGCTGTCGGACACGTACGCCGACCTGCAGAAGCACTACGCCAACGACAGCTGGAACGACCAGGGCAACAACGTGTACGGCAACGTCAAGCAGCTGTACCTGCTCAAGAAGGCCAACCGCGGCCTCAAGGTCCTCCTCTCCATCGGGGGCTGGACCTACTCAAGCAACTTTGCCGCACCCATGGCCACTGCAGCTGGCCGCACCCAGTTCGTCAACACGGCCGTCACCTTCGTCAAGGACCTCGGCTTCGACGGCATCGACATCGACTGGGAGTACCCGGCCGACGCCGGCCAGGCAGCCAACTTTGTCTCCCTCCTGCAGGAGCTGCGCAGCTCGCTCGACGCCTACACCAAGCAGTACGGCGGCAACACGCAGCAGATCACGGTGGCCATGCCCGCCGGCCCGCAGAACTACCAGCACCTGGACCTGGCCGGCATGGCGCCATACGTCGACCTGTTCAACCTGATGGCCTACGACTACGCCGGCAGCTTCAGCAACGTGTCGGGCCACCAGTCCAACCTGTACGCGTCCAAGAGCAACCCGGAGAGCACGCCGTTCAACTCGGACCAGGCCATCAGCTACTACCTGTCCAACGGCGTGCCGTCGAGCAAGCTGACGCTGGGCATGCCCATCTACGGCCGCAGCTTCGACCAGACCAACGGCCTGGGCCAGGCGTACAGCGGCGTCGGCCAGGGCAGCTGGGAGCAGGGCGTGTGGGACTACAAGGTGCTGCCCCAGGCCGGCGCCACCGAGATGTACGACGCCGAGGCCGGCGCCAGCTACAGCTACGACAGCAACCAGAAGATCCTCGTGTCGTACGACAACGCGTACAGCGTCGGCAAGAAGACGTCGTACCTGCTCGGCAAGAACCTGGCCGGCGCCATGTTCTGGGAGCTGAGCGGCGACTACAACGACAGCCGCAGCTTGACCCAGATTGTCTACAACCAGATGAAGGTATGTAATCAAGACCAGAGTCACGATCACTCACATGTTTCTACCGATGCTAACATCTTTGTCAAACAGGGCTCCCACTCCATCGACACGACCCAGAACACCATCAGCTACCCAGGCTCGCAGTACGCCAACATGGTGGCCGGCATGTCGTCTTGAACGCACATAAGTCAGGGCTTGGCAACCGCGAAAGCGAGCTGACTTCTCTGTCCACATGCGCAATCAGCTCTTGAACACCATCACGATCACTTCGTGTTCGTTCAGTATCCGCTCGCATCGGATCGGCGAAACGAGTGGCCACGTGGTATTGATGACTATCTGATAGCACAGGCGAGCAGGCAGGCACACAGGCACACAGGCAGGCAGGCAGACAAGCAGCTTCATACGCCTCCCGTTTCTTTCCTCCTGAGTGGGGTGGCGGTGAACGCCTACTGCCAACACATTTTCACACTTCACTTCTCATGTACATAGTCTTTCCAACCGTTTTGCATGACTGATCACTTTTGTGTCGGTCGGCTGGCATATATATGAATTTTACGTTGCATTAATTTTTGAAAACCCCCTTGAGTCTCTATTTCAGAGAAAATGTAGTGTGATGAGTAGATTTCTATAGCGAAGGAGAATGTGACTCTCGTGGTTGGTATGGCACCCACAAGCAAATGTCGTCGGACGTGCGTGCTTGCGTGCTTGCGTGCTTGCTTGCTTGCTTGCTAATATTGGCAACAAACGCAAACTTTCTTCGAAGTATGGCTCTTTCTAGTCTCTCGCCTTAGCTGATGGTGCACAATGCTCGACCCACGTATCTTTGGGCTTTTTCTTTGATTTTCCTGGAGAATACCTCCTCCTCGCAATGTCTGAACGGGGAATGCGAAAGAAGGACTGATAGATGGAATCCATTCATGGGCTGCTAGAATTACGAAGGGAGAGAAGCAAGATCACATTCTCACCTATTGCAACCTCTGCTGTCACTTGGTTGTCGCCCGCGGGTCTTGGTGTTGAGATGATGGGAAAGTCTCCGGATCCATCGGATTACAGAACAATCAATAGTTTACGGCTCAGACGATGATGAAAGTCTGCATGTCGACTTCACGCGGCTCTTTGAAGAACCTCTCACTTGGGTGATACATCCTGCTGTGCCTTTGATAACTCCCCTCTACCAAGCACGTGAGCGCACGGCGAGAGCCTGGCGGTGGAGCAGGGGATTTCTGGTAAGAAGGAGATTGGGCAAGTGCCTACATGTTAGCTCGATAACTGGTGACAATCTATTTTTTTTTTCACGCGATTGATGAATGAGGAAGACAACCTGGGGAGTAGGTACAGTGTACAAAGCTGAGTAGAAAGGAACTCTCAAGAATCGAAAGTAGAAGATAGAAGCAATACGTTCTCACCTTGTCCGTCCGGCTGTAAAACTGATTGTCAAATGTTTTTTGGCCCCAGTGATCGTAGGCGCAAGGGATGTGATGCTCGTGGCACTCGCTGAGGCAGCCGATCAGCCGGTACTCATGCCCCTCTTCGTCGCCGTCTTTGACTGGTCTCAGTAGCCACAGGGCAGTGTTGCATCTGGTGAACACGATCTGAGTCAATTGGGACTGTATATCCTGTGGGGGAGAGTTGCACATGCGGATGGAGTCCGGCACCCAAACTACAATATCGCCCAGGTGCAGAGGGACTTTCAGGTCCCAGGTCATGTTGCTTCCATAGTTGGCAACGGCATATACCCTCGTGTCATTCTCCCTTACAAAATATCTTGGCACGATCTTTCCACGGACGACCAGCTTGTCGACCGCAATGGCAGCGGAACAGTTGTCGTTGCAGAAAGTCTCGTGCAGTTCTGTGGGTTTTGCAGCGACAATGACTTCCCTGCCGTCTAGTTCCGAGAGGTAGTCCCAGGCATTGTTAGCTTCAATCTTTGTCCGGGCTCTCTCTGGGTCCTGAGACAAGAAGGTCGATGCAAGACGCCAGTCGATTACCCACGACGGCAGGGAAGGGTAATCGGTTTTGGCCCCATGTGTGCCATCCAGAAAGGCTTTAAACTTTAGCAGCACAGAGAGCCCACACTTCATGAGCAGTGCCCAGCTCACTGTGCACAAAACTGTGGACAGAGATGCCGAGTAGTCAATGGGGATAAAGATCTCACTTTTCCGTAGATGCAACCACTCTCTGACGGTGACAGCGCGTGAAGGAAAGTCGGTCATCTGTACAATGCCGTAGATGTGATCCCGCGGATCCGTCGCATTCAGAGAGCTGGTCTCGAGCAGAGTCGCAACGAAATCGAGCTGAGGCGGCTTGTTATAAGCAAACATGTCGAAGCAATGCAGATTCTTTTGTGCGAGTTGCCAAATACTGGCAATAGCATTCTCTCGATCCGCCGCTGGGTCGAAATCGGTAGCTATCACAGGGTGGTCTATCGACCTTGCTCTTGGGATGCAAGGACTGACCCATTGATTCGGAGGTGATAGCAGGCTCTTTGCAGGTAATTCATGCGGGCCACATCGAATCTCCAAGCGGCGCGCCGCAAAGACCTCCTGCTGAACCCAGACTCGAAAAAACCAGCGTCGGGTATACAGACTCTTCAACCCATTGTACATCATACGAAAGTCCTCATCAGATAAAGCCAGGCTCTCGGTGTCCTCAGTGTTGCGAGAGCAGATCTTCATTACAAAGTCGATACATTCATCCTCTGGTCCCAGCCAGGCGATTACCGTACGTGCCTTGCGGTACACCAGAAACATGTTCGCTACCTGAAAGCTTTTCTCTTCATCGTCGTCTTGATTCATGCAGATTTGGTCTATCCACAAGTAGCGAGCTCCCACTGTGGGCCGGAGCTCTTGCATGGCGACATGGAGACTGCTAGACACGGGAAGATCGACCCCGTTGCAGATAATCTGATGTTTCGTTGACGCTTCGGTTGGACCCCATGCGTATGAAAGAGCATCGTATTGCACGGCATCGCTGCTGGTCTCTCCTTCGACCAGACCTTGAACGGCGACACCTTCGAAACGAGCGTCCAGGATGTCAGCCACGTACATGTCACAGATGATAGGAGATTCGGCATTTCCGTCACTAGCGCTGCACACTCGCAGTATCCTGGTTTGATATGGTCTAATACGGCTATATAGTCGTCTGGAAACTGGTTCACGTTCCATTGCGGTCCTGGATTCAAGTATCGAGGTCATTCTGAGCATTTGATCGAGTCATTAACGGGTAAGTGCTTTTCATATTGAGTTCACTTTAAGCTGTGTAAATGATACTAGCAACCAAGTTGCTCGAAGTGCGGCTCGTAGTAGTAGCAGCAGTAGTATTTATTGTTGTTGTAGTAATAGTAAACGAGATAATTGCTTAACGGAACGGAGGGAAGGAGCGACTGGCCAGTGACGTAGCCAAACCCCAAATACAGCTATGTGTGATGTTCGTCTGGCCGATTCAGCCGCCAGCCTCGATGTTGTGTATATCACGATGGATTTTCCACATAGTGTAAGGCAATCGCCCTGAGCTTTGAGGGAAAGTTACATCTGGTATGTTTAAGAGGTTTGTACGCTGCTAGCAAGCGACAGGACAACAGTGAGGGCGACCATACGCAGATAGATCTTTGGGGCAGAGCGAGACAGCTTGCTTGAGGAAATTCAAGTTCAAATGCAGACAGGAGCCGTTCATTGCTATTTTGGAATGCTAAACCAGGTGCTTGGGGGTCAGGTACCTACTGAGGTGAATACTTAGGTAGCTATTAAGACAAGTACCTCTTGAATTTTTGATCCTGCCTCTTAAAGGCTTATGTTTGAGTCTCCTCAAGCAAGTTGGGGCGGCGTGGACGCCTATCGGAGTTGTGCCGAAAGCTTGAGTAGAAATCGCACCATTAAGTCTGGCAATTGGGCAAAAGACAATCGAAAACTGGACTGGTGTAACTTACATCAGCATATCTGACAATCTTCTACATCCTGTTGCTTCTCTCTTCTCGGCCAATGAGAAAAAAAAAAGATATGAAGTCGAGCCATAGAGCTCTGTACACTCTGTTTTCCCAGGTTGATGCTGTTCTTACCATAGTACGATAGATGTAGCCTGCGTCGACCCTTTTTTTTTTCTCTTCTTCTTCTTTTTAATCATCTTGCAGTATGAGTAGGATTGACATAAAGAGCGGATTCCAAAGATCCTGTCGGACCAGCAGCAAGTGTCTAAGATCCAAGGACTTCAGATTCTGACTTGTTTTACCTTCAAAGCAACGTCAAATATCGCTGTGCTACGAGCAGACAAATTCGTCTATACATCGAGCTGGTTGCTGTGAGTGAGTTGAACACCACCAGCAGACATCCATAGCCTTGGATGTCCCGTCATAAGGTCCGTTTTGATCCATGGAATAGAATGTTCGTCGAACGGGTCGAATGGATGGAATTTGAGAATTCTTGCGCATTTCCATGTGGCTTGTGGAAATTCATGCAGTGCTGAACCACGAGAACCCTTTATAGCTGTCTCATTTTGATCCACCGGGTGATACACAAAAAAAAGCCCTGTGAGTACCTTCAACAGACACATTGGCCGAGCAACCTACAATCAACTCACTCAACTTGGCCAAATGCCATTCTTTTCCCAATGTTACCCACGCATACCGATACCGTAGGCTGTGTCCTCCCTCTTACTTATTTCTACCCTATAAACATCCTGTGCTTCGCCCACATTGCTTGCATTCTCTCCTTCCTTTTAATTCAATTCCTCAACACAAGTCAAGCAACATCAAGATCTTCGTCCAAATTCTCAGAATGCACTTCACCACCATCCCAGCCCTTGTGGCCCTCATGCCAGTCATGGCCAAAGCTGCACCGCTTCCAAGCAAGCAGCACCAAGACATCGTGCTACCACCGCCCCCCCACGCCTTTGACTGCGTCGTCATAGAACGACATGGCAAGAAAGTAACAAACCCGATGTTCCATGACTGCACTCAAGATACGGCCGCGAACTCGACGCTCATGTGGAGCGCTCACGGCTCAGTCAAGATCTCGAACAAGCATGGTCCCTTCAACATGACCACACTGGCCGAGCAGCCCAATAGCACCAGCGAGGAGACCGCAGGCTCCAAGCCCAACTCGCAGACTCAAAGATCCGTCGAGATCTCTGCCAAGAAGGGCCCCTTCGACATGACCACGCTCGTCGATCAACCCAACAGTACTGCCCAGGCAACCGCGAGCCCCAAGCCCAGCTTGCAAGTCCAACAATCGGTCGAGGTCTCCGCCAAGCACGGCCCCTTCATCATCCACGACATGGACGAGCTGTCTGATGATGACGACGACGACAACAACGACAACAACAGCGACAAGCTCCCAAGGAAGCTCGCCGAGGAGCCAGCCCCCGACACGCGGTTTTGCAAGGCGATCGAACATGGCAAAATCGTCATCGGGTGGCGTCCCGAGCCGTCGAGGCAGTGGTCCAAGACCGATTCTCACCCTGACTTCACGCCTCCCCAACTTCAGCGATTGCAGTTCTGTGATGTGTACTAGATGCAGCATCTCGTGGTCGGCACAGAGGGGGTTTGGCAGTTGTGAAGACTAAATTTGGCCGATCCGGTTTGCTCGATCGTCTATCTCTGAAGTGGCTCTTTGCTACCAGACAAGCTACAACCAAGAGCATTAGTTATTAAAGTATCAATCAAGTTGTCATTCATCATACGTGGTCTGCTGGAGAGCTAAGTGTCAATGTAGTCGCCACTGTAGATAAATTGGTTTGTAAGTCGCATCACGATATACTGTACACCTCGATAGGCACCCATGTCACCGGTTTGATCCTCCTTGAGTGGCATGTATTTCCGTTCCATGACCAACGCTGGGACGACATTACGAGTCACGTGAAGCTAAAATCACGAGAGTGCGAGTAGTTTGGAAATGTTATTTCTTGATTCTTCAAGTACAATGCGAGCGTTCTATGCGCGTGTGCATCATTTCTTCAGCGAGAGCGCCAACCTTGTCCGTCCCTCTTCAATGCTTCAAGCAATGTATTCCCATTTACTTTTCATCAAAAACATAAGTCAGGTGGCAACGACCGCAGTACTGGCGATTGTGCATGGCGGCCATGAAGACACCGGCTCCACACTATCATCAAAGTCAGTCCACCGGTGTCCTCTAATACGGAGCTTCATGAACCAGCAACTCACCTCTGCCGACGGGCACTCGCGCCTGAGACGCTCGATCTTGCCATCGCCGTCGACCTTGTAGTACTTGAGCACAGCTAGCTTTGTCTTCTTGCGCTTGTGCTTGATCTTCTTGGGTGTGGTGTAGACCTTCTTCTTGCGCTTCTTGCCGCCACCACGCAGCCTCAACACCAGGTGCAGCGTCGATTCCTTCTGAATGTTGTAGTCCGAGAGGGTGCGGCCGTCCTCGAGCTGTTTGCCGGCGAAAATCAGGCGCTGCTGGTCTGGCGGGATTCCCTCCTTGTCTGTGCATTGTCAGTCTCCGCTCTTGCCTTCCTTGCCAGCGGCGGTAACCTCCCCCCCACGTACCCTGGATCTTTGACTTGACATTGTCGATTGTATCCGACGATTCCACCTCAAGGGTGATCGTCTTACCCGTGAGGGTCTTGACGAAAATCTGCATCTTGCCTGGAGATTTTTTTGGTCAGCGACAGGCGCCTACGAGGCATGAAAGCGAGGTGTAAATGGTAGCTCACCTACTCAGAATTCTGAGATCCTTAGCAACAACACAGCTATTAGCATGTTAGTTGGAATGAAAAGCTATGAGTGGCAACAGGTGTACTCACACTTTGCAGTGCTTTGTCAGAGAACAGAAGTTCACTCGGAGGCTCACGAACTTTCCGCACGCCGAAGGTGGTGTGTAGGCCACTAATCCCGATTAGTGAGCTAGGGCAAGAATCGGAAATGTGCCCGTCCGACCTGTTTTACGTCCTTAAATCCGAAGATTGCTTGGCGAAACTATATCACGTGTCGTGATCTCGATGCCCTCTGGAAAAGTCACGTGCAAGTATCACGTGCCGTCTGTTGTCTTCCCGCCGTCCTTTGTTTTTCCTGCGATCAGACGTCTGCGATCCGTGTATGGCTTGGATCGAAAGCTTCTCTGTTGTTGGCGTTAGCTCTAGATCTGAAAAACAAAGCACAATAGGCGCTCGACGTCGCAGAGGGATCCAAGTGTCTCAGCTACTGGCTGCATGTCTCGCGCATTTTTACCACTCTCTTACACCTAAGCCGCAGCTGGTTAGGCACAATAACGGTAGCGCCCGGTCATCACACAGCGCATGTGTTGGCATGGCAACGAAGCTCGAAGATCAATACGACCCGTCTCCCATGGTACAGATATACCATTACCATGCCTTGATCCCTGTCGCACACATCCTTTTGCATACTCTACCAAGCACCATCTACTTGAACCACAAGCTGTTGTGGACTTGACGTACGGTGCGCCGACATAGACAAAGCTCCGTCTGTGTGAACGCAGCGTCCCGACGCTCTTGTCCACCTAAACATCACCAAAACTTCAAAACTTGAAGACAGAGCGCAAACAGCGTTCGAAGAGAGAGAGGAATAAAACACTTTTTGCCCGGCCGTAAAAGGTCGGCTGCGTGAGGTAAGTAAGCCACGAAAAGTTGGGATGAGATGAGGGAGGCGCCTGTCATCTCAGGAGAAGAGCCACCCAGAGCTCTCACGCAGAATCTTACTGACGAGTGCTGCACAGCTCGAATCAAAGAGGCATTTTACGACATCGCCTCGACAAGGAACCCCCCCCCATTCGACTCAGCTAGCTAGATAGCTGTCCACAGGAAAACGACTAACACAGGATCAATCGACCGGATAACCAGGAACCCAGGAACACCAACGACCAGCAGCACCAGGACCAGGACCACGACACCAACGATCACGACCAACCCAGGACAATTTCGACAGCATCAAAGCGAGCAGCGCAGCGACCCATTTAACGACCGGGACAACGACAAGACGGAGGCGAAGAACCCTCTTCGCCACAGACAACGAAAAAAGACACTCACTACATTCACACACATGCCTCAAAACATGAACACTCACTCACCAAACTCTTCAGTCATTGACCTTATCAGCTACTTCGAGCACAGACAAACACCACAATCGAGTAGGCAAGGAGCATTGGCCCAACCTCAGGCGGTGAGACCAGGTAGCGCAGGAAAGCTGCTTGCCATGGACGCCGCCCTGAACAACATGATCACATCACAGACAACACAAGATCTGTCATCGACACATTCTCAAGCTCCTCAGACACCTCGTGTACATGCAAGATTCGGTACGTCAGGACCAATTGTGGACCCAGACATATGTTCGTCCGCTAACTCAGCCATGCAGGACCCCCCATGACGCCACAGTCAATACATCGTCGAGGTGCTCCACCTAATCTGAAGCTCACGACGGTCGATCCGTTCGCGCCCTTTGCAGCCGCTTCTCCCTACGCACCGACAGCAGACCTCGTCGATTCGGTCATGTCCAGCATGGTCTCCTACAGCCCGATCCCCATGTCAAGTGATTACTCAAATCTGCCAATGGGCTTCGGCTCGCCGTCCATGACCCCAATCGCTTCGCCACGACGACGGGGCCACGCCAGGAATGAGAGTCAGCTTTCAATGGCCTCAGTGCAGTCAAATAACAGCCTGTTCCCTCCATCAACACCCACAATCGTGGGCGTTGCCCAGAGCATCAGACCGAATGGCTCCTGCACGCCTCCTGTCATAACACCGCCCTCGTCGCCCAAGAAGCGTAAGAGTCCGTCCAAAAGCCCTCAAAAGGCCAAGGACAGGCCGAACTACCTCGACAAGGCAGTCATGCGGGCCACAGGCGTCACCGAGCAGCAGATCCTAGACCATATCGGCGACCCGCTGCCGTCGGATCCCAAGAATTGGCGGTGCATGTGGACCGACTGCAACCACGTGGCAGCTCGCAAGGAGAACATCAGAGCTCACGTGCAGACTCACCTTGGCGATCGACCTTACGAATGTCCCGAGTGCCAAGCCGACTTTGTCCGGCCGCACGACTTCACAAGACACTACACCACGCACGTCGACAGCCGGGACTTCAAGTGCCCACACTGCCCACAAGCCTTCAACCGAGCCGACGCTCTCCAGCGTCATCGCGACCGTGACTTTTGCAACGAGATGCCACCGAGCAGCCCGACTAAGATCAAGCGAGCGGGCCAGATGATGGACAAGAAGAAGGACGTGCCAGGCCGGAGACTCAAGAAGCAGGCTCACCGGAAGCAGGCTGCACTGAGGCAGGATTCGGTCGAGTTCAGCGACGACTGGTGGTCATCAACAACGGGGTCACCAGGCGAGCTGTCCTCGGATGCAGGATCTCCAGAGGTGGTGATGAGCGACTATGCCATTTTGCCAGACTCACAAAGCACTATCAAGGCGTCTCAGTCAACAGTCAATGCCAACTCGCAGCAGCAGCAGCAGCAGCAGCATGAGCATGTTTCAACGGGACAGATTTCGTCAAATGCAAACAGGTTGGCAGATGATCTGCTCACCCAACTGTTTGGCTTCGACGAGAACAACAATGCTAGCTGCTCACAAGAATCATTGCCCTTCTCACTGTCGCCGCCAGCTTCGCCAGAGGAGACACATTCGCAACTGCCTCTGCAGCAATTCCGGCCAAGCAAAGCGACCCTTAAGCAGGAAGCTCAAAACCCGACGCCACCGTCAAGCAGAGATGCCATGCTCGATTTCCTGATGACTAGTCAGAGCGAGGGGCCGATGACGGTTGCCAGCGCACCATCACTGCCTGATCTCAGCTCGGCCAGTCCAAGCCCAATTGCATTTGAGAAGGTCAATGATTTTGATGAGTACTACAGCAGCCTGGCCAGCGGCTCAGATCGCGACTCGGCCACGCCCGACTGGCTCAACTTCTCCAATCCAGGCAGCAACGCCGACTTCAGGCTAGTCGACTTTGACAGCGGTGACTTGATGAAGCATACGTCCTTCTTAGATCGCGCTGACGTCAATACCGAGCCGCTTTTCGATTTCTGAAGTGATCATCAATTGTACGATCTGGAGACAATTTTTGGCCACTTCGTCGTGTTTGGTTTGGGACAGCGTGACGGAGGTTTTCACATGATACAATAGTATTGCTTTTGTGGGTTGGAAGGCCACCCGGTGTTCAAAAGGCGTTATGGGCAGACCTCAAGGGACGATGCGACGAGCGCAATCTGATGTCCATAATGGAAGGATGCTGCGACGGCCACACAACTTCTTTCTGACTACAGTGGCACGGGGGGTCCCCGTATTAGAGGCATTCCGTTGGCTCTTTACACATGAGCGTGAATAGATGCATACATGCATGATACACGGAGGAAGACTGTCCTTTCAGCGAAGAGAGCATCGATGATAGATGAACTCAGTGACTCTGCCAGCGAGTCGACACTTTCGCTAGATTTAGATACAAATGACAGTATCATCCATTCTTTGACAAAATTGTCCAGTGCATGCTTTGAGACCGAAAAGTTTTATAAATAGCCGAACAGAATGTAGACTGCCTGTGTAGAGAAGTGGTGCAAGGCAGACGCGTAGTCAGAAAAAAAAAAGTTTCGTCACGCACGCGTAGTCACGTGCTCCGACCCGACTCACCCGCGTAAGTAGAATGTGAGCAAACTAATAGCTTCAACTGTTCCAGTCCTGTCCAACACTAAAGAGTGTTGAATCTTGATAGAAGATATCTTGCGAGATGCAGGCCTCAGGAAATACTTCGAGCAGAGTCATCCTCACGAACATACTCTCAAATTGGCATAACCGCTCAGTAAGATAGTTTGGAATAATCTTTATGAGTTGAATAAAATTTCTATCCAACCTTTCCGAGGACAGTTCAACACATAACACTTGAGCGAAACACGCCAAACCCCATCTTGTCAATCATGATTTTTTTTGTTGACACCACCTATCTCACATTGTTCTATTGAGGTAAAGCGGTTAATTTTCCCAAAGAAACTGGAAGAACAACTCGACATCGAAAGTGAGGTGATATTTTATACTGCAGCCATTAGACGGGTTCGTTCTTCTACACTCTCGGATGCAACATGAATGTATGGAGACTTGTGAGAGGTATCGTCCTTTTCATTCGTGATACGATGCTGTGAAAATCAAATGTACCTTCCTTCGAACCCTTCGCAAGTGAGAATTACTATGTTGTGATCCACAGCGGTACGATTACACGCATCCTTACGAAAGCTGCAGCCTTGATCTTGACTGGCAGAAGCCGCTTATCACCTGTAGTGGGTCCGTCTCACAAAGAAGAGCAACATGTCGATCCCTACGCGTCGAGCTGAACCCAGAACTCGGGATACTCCAGCCGTCGGTACGGTTTCAAGCTCGGTGAGGAAACAACATACCTCAGCACCGCGTTTCCTTTTCTCTTCTTCTGCGCGCAGGGGAATATCGGCTGATGCAGCTCGCCACAATCAGCACATACCAGCTAGACAGGCTGGAACAAAGAAACTGGCAACCCCTCGTGATGAGATTGACGACGAAGACGATGATCAAGAGCAAGAAGAGGAGGAAGACTGGCTCGATACAGGGATGGTTCAGCCGCTCCGGCCGGCTTCGCAGGCTGTGAATGGAGCAGGTGTACGAGCTCATGACTCCTTCGAGGATGACAAGATTGAGGCGAACGAGCCTGATGCAATGATGCTCGATTCCATTGATATGCCTTCCGCTGGTGACATCTCCGAGCTTCCACTTGCCGCTACTCAAGGATACGAAAAATTTCAACGACAAAAAAGACGGCGTCCATCATCATCACCGCCAACAACGCCTCTTCGCACACAAGTTGATCCAGTCCGACGAACGATGGGACAATCGAGGCATGATATGACGGAGCCAATATCCATATCATCATCCCCTCCCATGCCGCCCTCTCCAGAACAAGGCGCGGAAGAGGGGGGCTCTCCAGCTGCGGCTGACAGCGACGACAGCCTTGATCTGATGCCGGCACCAGCAAGGCGGAATCGGGAGAAGCAGCAGACAGCGTCTCACGCTGGCGATCAAGACCTCGGGCCCGAACACTTGCTCTCAGGAATTCCCACATCGTCACGAGTAGAGAATACGGCGCACGGCCATTCGCCGCCAAGAACACCGAGGGTTCGGTCGACGCCAACAGCGCCACGGTTTCAGTTCACGACAAGCCGTCAGACGCAGCAGCCGCAACACACGCCGAGCCCAGGGCTGAACCAACGAGGTCGGGACACGAGGCTCTGGTCGACACCAGTACGCCCGGTACCGTTCTCGTCCTCATCATCGCAACACGCGAGTCAGTTTAAATTACCACCAACCTCCACCGCCGGGCGAGCCGGTGGTGGCGTTGGCGGTGACAGCAGCGGCCAAGTCGAGTCACGGATAGAGCAGAATGTACCGCTGCCGGAGCTCTTCTCACCAAGGAGCAAGGGTTCACGCTTTGTGCCGGGCGGCTTGGCAGAGGGCGTGAGAGACATGGTGCTTGAAGCGGGTGGAGCGATGCACGTGGCACAGACACGACGTGTGCGAGTACTGAAAGCAGAGCCGGTCGGCCACAACGGTGCATTGATCGCACTCGTTGCGCCAGAGCTGGAGGATGACTCTGATCGTACCGAGCGACGGCATCAATACGGAGGCGATGTCATTGGCGACGTACCGAGGCAGCAGCAGCAGCAGCAGCTTGGTAAGAGGCCCAGTGGAGGGGCGATCTCGCCAAAGCGTGTGAGACGGCGAAGCAATGGCAACGGGAAGGCCGACGTCCAAGAAGGGATAAAAAGTGCGAGAGAGGAAGAGGTGATGGGTATAGATGGAGTTGACTCAGGTGCGATGCAGTGGGAGGGAGAAAAAGGAGCGGCGAAGACGATGCTTCTGGTTGGCGCTGATGAGGTGGTGTCAAGAAGGGTTAGGCCCGGCCAGATAATTAAGATTAGACATGGCTGGGATCTACAGCTCGATCTGCTGGGCATGCTATCACAACGAGCCGGTAATGATACTCTCGTTGCGGCAGATGTGACGAACAATGAGACGGGTCTGGTAGAGGTATGCTGGGGTCCGATTAGTTGAGACGTGGCGGATACGTGAATATTACTATCGATAAGGCAATCTTAGCCCTATCAGAACAGAACAAGAACCGAATTCTCGGATATCAACGAGGCAGCAAGCAGCCAAGTCGAGCAGGTCTTTGCGATTGTGCCTCTCAAACGTCAGTCAGTCAGTCAGTCGGTGAGAGTCGGTCGAACGAACGATCACACGGACCGAACCTGTGCAACAACACCTTGGCAATGTCACGGAAGACCAGCGTCTCATTGAATTCAAAGCACGGGAATGAAAGACACTCAGATGATTAATGAAGAAAGCGACGGCGTCACTGACGGCATAACGCCAGGCTTTCTTCTTGGACCTCTTGGCAGCTGTACAACGGCAGCCTGAAATTTCTGCGTCTCTCACACATATCTCCTCCTCCTCCTCCCATGCGTCATGAGGTGCAAAGTAGGATTTATTTGTTGATGATGGCGATGACGATTGACTCTCAGCTTCCATCGGTACGACGCAAAAGACGTATAATTTCCCCATCTGGGCAGAATTGGGGGTTGCCAGTGATGATCTGCGCCGCCGCACAGAAACGGGGGAATTCCACCTCAGGGCTTCCAGAACAATAATGATCTGCCTTGCGCCTCTTTCCTTAAACCCCGGGCTTGTGGACGGCTCTGCCGCACCGCCACAGACAGCACGCGAGTGACGCACACGCTACTAGTAAACACCTACCTAGGTACCCTTTTGTACCTACGGCAGAACTTCGGAGTTTCAACTCCTATACACTGCCAATGTTCCCGTCCAGTGCCCGCGCCACAGCCTGAGGCGCATGACAGCAAAGCAAGAAGCGCCATATTGAGGCTGAGGTGCTTTCCCTTGTTTACTTCTTCTGGTAACCACGGCATCTCGCGCCCGATGCCGAGATCTGAAGTGCTACATGTCAGTGATTTCACGGGTACTTGTATCGGTACCTCCGATGAATACACTGAGTACCTAGGTAGATACATTGAGTCACTCGAGCTCCCTCTTACCCAGGCCCGACGATGGGATTCTCATCAGCCTCAGCTGGAAGACGAGTTTCCAGAAAAGACTCACACATATTCATCAACTCACCGCCGTGCCGCAGTCACCAGGTACTGTTTAGGTAGATAGACCTTGGCTTCCAACCAGGGTGGATAAATCAGGACGGCAAGAAATCAAAGCAGGTCAGGTCAGGACCAAATCCAACCCAGGCGAATGAACATGAAAAAAGGGGGGGGGGGGGGGGAA
>JANIPN010231469.1:0-158761 GCA_027478595.1 Erythroxylum anguifugum | reverse complement strand
CCCCCCCCCCCCCCCCCCCCCCCCCCCCCCCCCCCACACGAAAAACAAGGGTAAATCCCGTCCAGCAGGGATGACCTCAACCTACAATACTCCTTCTTGAGCACCGTGTCATTTTTTCCATTTTCTGGCAAATGCCATTCTTCTCCGAGTCATCGGTGACGATGCAATTCCGGTGAAGGCAGTCGCTACACTCTTGCTTACCTGCATGTCTACCTACATAGGCAGGTGTTGTTGCAGGAAAGAGCGGTTGGAGTAAGCTCATCGTGCTGGTTAATTTTTTTTATTTTTTATTTTTTATTTTTTTTTCGGGAGAGCACTGGCAAAGTACTTTTCAAATTTAGTGTCCCGTTGCAACAGACACTGGGATCGATAATTCTAAGCCAAAGCCAATATATTGTCGGGATTGTCCAATTTCCGATGATGAAACTGCCAAGATCGAGTTCTATTTGTTCCAACATTTTTTTCTAATTAGTCCATCAATTAGAAACATTTCTCTTCTGGAAAGAATTCGGTCTAGAAATATATATGATTGTCTATCTATGCGCTACACTAAGCTGAGAGGAGGAAATAATAAAAATGAATGACCAGTTTGCCCATTTCATCTGCCCGGTTTCCACGTGACATTGCCCGTACGCTGCCCAGAAAACATTTTAGTTTTGTCACTTTCCCCCAAGAGTCATAAGGTTTCTGCCTCGCACGTGCGCAACTTTATCCCAAGAAGACCCTTTTTTTTTCCCAAATCGGATCTCTAGGATCAGGAGTGGGGAAGAGGAAGATTCTTAGGAAGAGTCACAAACGTGGAGAGGTAGACGGCTGTTGTAACGGAACAGGATAGGACGTGAATGGGAGCTGAGAAATGACGTTTTATTTGATGTGAGCTGTTGGAAATCTGCCTTGATTGGATCCAGCCAATGAAGACTCTGTTACAAAGTTCGTTATTCAGGGCACGAACATGGGCCACATGTGTGGAGGAGTGGGTAGGAAGATTTTGACGATGGCTTCGGCAAAGTCCGGCGGGGAGGTCAGGTATGGCAGGTGCCCGCCTGGCACCATCCTGAGCTGGGCACCGGTCCGTCTGGCGAGGGCCTCCTGCACGCGTCGCGGCGGCCGCTGTAAGGTGTCCTTGCCACAGGTCAGGAAGAGCTTGTCGTTGCAGGCACGCAGGGCTTCGTAGTCAGGCTCAAGGCTGGTGTACTGCCGGAGCTCGCTCTCCAGGAAATAGGTGACGTCTGCTTGGTGCACGACTTCGGTCATCCTCTCCCGCAGGATGTCGACCTCGGCCTCGGCACAGAGATGAGCGGCGATCAGATCGACGGCAGCCGGGAGGCCACGGGCTCGATAGGTGGCGTAAACGTTGTCATAGGCGGCCTGGAGTTCGGAATCTTCGGGTGGTGGTAGGGCTCTGGTCAGAAGGGCCTCGTGGCAGACAAGGCCTCGTACAGCGTCCGGATAGCGGAGAAGAAGCTCGAGCGCGACAATGCCGCCTGTGCTGGTGCCCACCGCGTACGCCGGTCTTTGTGGTGATAAGTAGCGTATGAGCTCGAGGGCATCATCGACATCGCGTGTCAATTGATCCTGCAGGGCATAGTTTGGCGGACCGTTGATCGTGCTGTCCCTGAAGCCTCTCCGAGCGTAGCCACAAACGGTGAAGGAGGTTCCTAGCAGCTGCGAGAGCCAACGCCAGTCCTTGCTATCGCCACCGCCCCCGGTTATCAGAAGCAGCAAAGGGCCAGAGCCGGTGATGCAATAGCTCAGAGTCGCACCCGGAACGTTCAAGAAAGCGCCAGACATTGTGTAGGAAAGCAAAGAAATGACGCGTCAAGACTGAATTTGAGACACACAAGGTCGAATACGGGCGAATTTTTGATATGTGAGTGCTTCGGCAAGAAAAACAGTGAGACAGACTCAGCGAGAGATGGTTCGATGATGACGATGAGGAGAGACACATGGCACATGCACACTCGCACAGAAAGAAGGAAAGTGGAACTCACAGGCATGATATATACACAGCTGTCCTGATCCAGATCGAAGCTCTCCATCGTATGAGTAGCCGTGCCCTGTCGTCCAGAAGCAAGCGGATATGAGTAACAGCGATTCACACAAGAGCTGTAGTGGCGTTCATGGACGAAAGGTGTGGTGAGAGGGAGGTGCAGAGCCAAACGGCGGAGCCATCTGTCAAACCGATTGGGTAATGTACGAGTGAATGCGAGCAGCATGACGAATCAGAGAGAGTAGCAGGCTGGCCAGGCAACGTCAGATGAAGTAAGTGAGTACATAGAGAGAGATAGCTCGATGAGCAGCAACACTGGTGCGGGCAGGCTTAGAAAGGGGTGGACGAGGTGACTGAGAGCTAACTGAGAGCTAACTGAGAGCTTTGCTCATGTCCCTCACGGTCTGTCGCTCCACGCGGGGAGGTTGCAATTTCGGCCGTGGTTGCTGGGAAAAAAAAAAATCACGACAGCCGCTCGAAACGCGCGAAATATTCAGGTGAGACCGAAATGGAAAGGGAAAAAAAAGAGAAAGGAAAAAAAATAAGCTAGTGGGTTGGACAGTTTCGGAAAATGAACTACTCTAGCACGGATCGGTTCTTGACCTTCCGAGACGCTGACGATTCGCGAGCGCGGCTGAGAGCTAGGTTGGCAGTAGAGTTGTGATGATAGTGGTGGTGGTGGTGATGATGATGATGACAATGATTGTGGTTAGGCACATTGTTTCCTTGCTAGTCGTCGTGTTTGTGATGTAGCAGATCACGGGACCCAACACGGGAAGGGCGTAGAAGCAGAAGTAGACGTGGAAGCAACGAGTGGGAGCCACAGCCGCAGGATTCGTCGCAGGGGTGGTGATAGCGGATGGTGTGTATCAGCGGTACATCTAATATACATTACAAGCGTAACAGGGCAGACAGCACGTACGACATCTGCCGTATACAGGTCCCCAACCGTGGCTCGCCCGTGGCGGAGGCGCACACAGAAGGGGGGCCCTGCAGACACCGCATCGTTGGAATTGGGACGGGAAACGCTGTCACAGCCTTGGTAATCAGCTGGTGGGTGCGGTGTCTACAGACATCATGCTGAAGAATAGCTGCCGCCGCATGTTACTAACTTGATTGATCAGTGAGTGGATAGAGGGGAGCGATTAGATGTCCAGGGGAGGTTGGAGAAAGCCTGCCGACCCCCCTCCCCTAAAGAAGCCGAGCCTCCTACAATTTAGTGGGGTAGGAGCGAAGGAGTAATAAGAGGCCCACTCGCTTAGAGTGCCAACGAGATGGTGCGGGAGGCCTCGTGCTTCAGCAACTCGAGCCGGACCCAACTAAATTTGCACCTGGAGCTGCTGCTGCTGCTGCTGCTGCTGCTGCTGCTGCTGCTGCTAATTCAAATACAGTGATCGGAGAAGGCTGCTCAACAAAGATCAGAGTAACACCTGACAAGGGGCACAGAAGATGACGATAATCTCAGCGTCCAGATCAGGCGATTTGGACCGGTTCGCCAATAGCCTTGAGGCTTATTGCAGGACCACGCCCTGCGATGGCGCGTGTTGCTGGTGAGACGTGAAGCCGAATTACTGAATAATGAGCGGGCCGTTGGTGCCGCGACCTGCTCGCTCGTGAGATGTTACCTGGACCAAAGATTGTGGGTGAAGCGCCCAAACTCGGTGGCCTCAAAGGCGGGGCTGATCAATCGATGGATAGAGAGATGGATCATTCTGCGTTGGTGATAATCTACGCTGAATAATGTCATTTTAGCTGGTGAATGGTAATTTTGCCAGCGCGTTGTACATTTGCAGTCCCAAATTGCATTTCGAGCGTGACAACCTGAAGGCTCTCCTAGATTCGGGCCATAGAGTGCGTGATTTTCTTTTGATTTCTTCAGATCTTCAGTGCGCATGGAGGAAGGAAGGTCGGGAGTCTTCGCTCCGGTCGAGCATCGTGGTAGTCACTGCAACATTGAACCCATGGGGATTGAGCAGATGGAACGGGGCAGGAGGTCGATCTCTTCATCCGCTAGTCGCTTTGCGGCTGACCACTACCGTTGGGGGCACTCAGATATCTGCCGCCATCGCGAGTCCGACTAGTTTTAATAGCATGGCTAGCAGAGGCTAGAGGAGGAACAGCGGGCGAGACAGTCTATTGGACAGGTCACTGCCACTTCTCGTGAGCAGGTGGCGACTTAAACTCACCAAAGTAAGCAAGTACGACCTCTACCAAGAGGTTGTAAGAGTGCAGCCGTGTGGCGACGTAATGAAGCAGGCAGAGAGCCGATTGTTTGACTGACCATGACCAGGGGACAATTCTGCTATACAGTTTACCTCAAAGACAACAGACGGGTAACAGAGAGCTTTGCTAGACGTTGGTAGCGATTAGATAAAATTGCATGCGAGACTACGGTCCTGCTCCAGTAGCAGGCTGGCCAGGCAAAGACACCCGCACCGTGCAAATACTGTGATGCCTCGTGCTCGACGGTTTGAAGGGGTTGCAGTGTGTTGCCTGCCCAGGGAGGCACGAAGCTTGCTGTAATGGAATCGGACGTCAACCCCTTGCAGCGGCTTAAACGCAAAGCCAGTACAGATTATGACCGCCAACTCTGACAGGGGAGAGAGCCGCATTCTGCTAGCGGGCCACTGCAAACCATCAATCCCCCCCCCCCACTCCCCCCTGTCACCCCACCAGTGTCCCTACCCTAACCCAGCGATTAGCGAGCACCGGGTAAATGAAAGCCGCTATGCCATAATACAGTACAGGACTGGTTTGTCACTGCTTTTTTTTTTCTCCCTTTTTTTTTCAAGTTGACAAGCAGAACTTGTTGATGCTAATGATCGCTCTCCATTAATCATATCGGAAAGATTCCGGCTCAAGCGCAGAGGCTGCGCCTCTTGAAAAGTATGTGCTATGTGACGACCAGTGTAATTCCTCCTCCTTCGACAATGAGGAGTCGTAATTTCCTGTCTTGCTTCAATCGATATCCGCAGCGGCTAAAACATTAAGTGGCGGCAGTGCGGTTGCCTGAACGCGCCTCCGCGGCACCAGTCTCCCGGTTATCCCTAAGTAGAATTGGAGACACCAGCCGCTTGAGACTGAATAGCTGCCAATCCACAATGCCAGTGCTCAACCGTGAGAACCCCTCCCCCGCTGACCCGACAGAGTCGAGCAGGCAAGGCGGGGGGCCAGGTACCGTGTCTTGTCCCTGGTGGTAAGGCGTGCTTGCACCCGCTGGGCGACCAGAAGCTCCCTGTCTCCACCGCCAGTGGTTGCGAGCTGTCCCCATCTGAAAGAGGTCATATTGTCCCCCCCCGGTTGCCGCACCGATCATAGCCCGCACTAGCCGGCTCGTACTCCGAACAGCAATAGAGCGCTGCCGCGACCCGCAACGCGCGCCGATGAAAGTAAACATGCCGCTTCCTCCGGTTTTATTCAGACCACTGAAATGAAAATTGTACACGCTACGAAACATCGCGAGGTGCATCGAACACTGAAAGGAGCAAAACACAAACTCAGCAGCACTACAGAGGTAGCATCGTCAACACCACTCATCCTCTGATTCGCCTTTTGTCACGCGCCGGCACACCTTCGGCATAACTTTGCTGATCCAATTCCTCCTTCGACGCGTTGTTACGGCCTCGCCCGCGTAATTACTTTGGGAGAAACATTTGTCAGAAGCAAAACCACGAGCGATCAACCGCATTGAGCTGCACATTCTCAGCCCGTCTCTCTTTCAGGAAACGACAAACAGGTCGCAATCATTGCCACATCGGTATATTACATGCATCTGTCTGCTGATCTGATCGTTGGGCCAGGTGCGAGTTCGGTGGGCTGAAGCGTCGTGCGCGCGCCCGCATTGGATTGCCTTAGCTCTTCTCTCTTTGCCTGCATATCGCCCCCCCTTTTTTCCCACTCGTCATGGCTTTTGTTGAGACGCCGCGGACTAACCTTGGCGATACTACGGAACTGGGCCTGGACGGCATCGAAAATGTCTCACCTGAGAAGTCGTGGCAGGCTCCATCACCTTCCAAAGGTGGCCAGAACCTCGTATCGCAGCTCCGAAGTCAAAGAGGTGGCGGGAGGGCGGTGGGAGCACCAGGGGGAGGCAAAAGAGGCTTCGCTGGCGGTGCTGGACTGCTCAATATCGGCACAAACGATCCCCGAAACCCGCTTGCACTAAGATCGGATCAGCAGAGGTTGCCACCCCCTCCAGTCGACGATGAGATCTCACTGCTGCTGAAGAGTGCCACCAAGCCTTCGGCCGGTGCGGCTGCAAAGAGGAGGGACCATTTTGGCGTGCCAAAGACACCGGCCGTGCTGAAGAATGGCTACAGGGATGTGGCCACTCCGGGACTCGACGTGGGCGACAGCCTGCTCATGTCGAGTGAGGCTGGCAGCTACGCCGAAGGCCGAACTCCTCTACCAGCAATGCCCTCGAGCAGCGCTCACTCGACCCCGATGGCCGAGTTTGGTGGTGGCACAAAACTCAACGGGCTGGTGTCTGATGCCAAGAACCAGATGACTCTACGCGAGCAGGAGAGCATCATCGACAAGCTGGAGAAGGACAATTTTGGCCTGAAGCTCAAGATTCATTATCTTGAGGAGATTCTGAAGAAGGCGGACCCGAACTACAGCCAGACTGCAGTCAAGGAGAACGCCGACCTCAAGGTGGAGCGGATCCAGCTACAGCGTGAGAGCAGCAAGCTACGCAAACAGGTCAAGATCGTCGAAGACGACGCCGAACGGCTACGCCAGGAGCTGCTGGCTCGCGAGCGTGACGGGCAGCGAAGTGGAAAGGACAATGCTGAAGCCAGGCAGGAGGCAGACCAACTTCGATTAGGGATGCAAGAGATGGAACAGGAGTTGGCGTCCATGAGAGTAGAAAGGGAGCAGATAGAACGGCAACAGTCGCGTCTTTTCAAGCTTGAGGCTGAGTTCGAGGACCTGGAGGCTGAGCTGCGCCAGAAAGATGTCGAGATCAACGACCGAGATGAGAAGCTTGAAAAGATGGACGAGAAGATTGATGAACTACAAGCCGAAGCTGAGAGACAGCAACAAGAGCAGCAGGAACGCGAGGAACGTGAGGAACTCGAGAGACGTGAGGCTCCTGAGGACCGTTCTGAAGAGATTCAGGACCTCAAAGACAAGATTAGCGACCTTGAGGCCGACTATCGAGCTCTCGAGAACGACATGGACCTGGTGCGCGAAGCCAAAGACGATGCCGAGCGACAAAAGGATGAAGCTGCAGAGGAGCTGCGAGAACTACGCGACCAGATGGCGGATCAGTCCCTGCATCCGACCGGTTTTGCCGAGGGCATCGAGCAGAAGGCAAAGAAGCTGGAGCGTGAGCTGCGAGAGGCACTGGCAAAGCACGAAGTGTTTGAGCAGGAGCTCGATCAGCAGCGACGATCCGCACAGAACGCCCAGCAGCGTTTCGATCTGAGCAGAGAAGAAGCCACGTCGCGCGAGAGGAGCATGAAAGCCAAGATTGACGAGTGCCAGCGCCAGATAGAGAGTCTGGGCAAGGAGCATGACTCTTCAGACGGTAGACTGCAAAGCATCAGACAGGAGCTGCAAACTGCCATGGACGAGCGAGATGCTCTGCGCGTCAGGTTCGACTCACTCACTGCCGAGTCTCGAAGGGCCAGGGACGATGTTGCCGAGTGCAGAAAGGAGATTGAAGAGCTGCAAGAGGAGCTCGAGTTTGAGCGACGGCAAGCGGCACAAACCGAGACTGCCATTCGCGAGGAGACAAACGCTGACCGGGAGGATCTGCAGGCGGACATTTACGACCTGAAGAGACGACTGGAAAGCAGCCAGGACACGCTCGAGGCTGAGCAGGACAGATGGGAGTCTGAGAAAAGACATCTTTTGCTCCAGAAAGACCAAGCTGAGGCGCGCGTCGAAGGTCTGGAAGAGACAATCCAGCAGATGCAGGCAACGCGGGACGACGTGTCAGGCAAAGAGTCTCGCCTCCAGGACGTCCTAGCAGCCGAGGAGCAGCGACATCGGCGCGAACAGAACCTGTTGAAGGGACAAGTCGAGCAGATGGAGGCTGAGCTGCGACAGAAGCAAGCCCAGCTGGATCAACTACGCAGCGAGCACACACGGACCAAAGAGGAAGCTCGCGTGTCGAAACAGGAGGCTTCGGACTCGGAACGCAAGATACAGGCGCTCGAGGATGAGGTACAGGTGCTAACGAACATGCTAGAAGACGAGCAGAAGCGGGGAGCAGCGAAGGTTGAGGGAGCTAGGAAGGAGGCTGACGACACGCGACGTCAGCTTTTGGACGTGAAACAGGCACGACACAAGCTGGAGAACGCACTGAGAGACATGCAGGAGGAAAAAGATCAACAGCAGGCACGTGCGGCATCAATTGCCACATCAGTACCTCAGACGCCTTCAGCTACACGCGATGCCAAGCTGCGGCTGGAACAGCGCGTGCGTGACCAGGACAGCCAGCTCGAGCGGTTACGACACCAGAAAGAGACGGTAGAGACGCAGCTGAAGCGAGCAGACGATGACCTGGCTGTGGCACGTCGTCGCACCACCGAGCTCGAGCACGATCTTAAGCAGACGCTGGCCGCAAAGTCGGCCGGGACACCAGCGCGAGTAAGCACGTCCACGCTCAATAACGCTTCGAGGAAGGAGCTAGAAGATCTCCGACGTCAGCTCCGCGACGCCCGCAAGGAGGCTGACGAGGCGCGAGACAAGCGGAAAGCCATCGAAACACAGTTACGCGCCA
This sequence comes from Erythroxylum anguifugum, assembly GCA_027478595.1. Lineage (NCBI taxonomy): Eukaryota > Viridiplantae > Streptophyta > Magnoliopsida > Malpighiales > Erythroxylaceae > Erythroxylum > Erythroxylum anguifugum. The sequence continues at coordinate 150,041 of JANIPN010231469.1, read as the reverse complement.
AGCTCGCAGAGGCCGAAGGTCTCGCACGCGACCGACTCACCTCTCAAGACGTGCTGCGAGATGAGCTAGAGACGCGAGTAGCAGAGCTCGAGAGCGCACTCCGCGAGTCCGAGGCACTCCGACAGTCCGCCGAAAAGACGGTAGGCCGACTGCGCGGGCGGATCGAAGTGCTCGAAAAAGACCTGAAAGCGACAACAGAGCGACAGCGTCAAGCACTTCAGGCCGACCAAGCCGCCACCGACGACGCCGCGCGCGCCGAGCTCAACGCTCTCGACGGAGCCCTACGAGATGCGCGCGCCGAAGCGGACATCCTCAGCGCCGACCTCGCCACCGCAACAGCCAAGCTCAAATCCCTGCGCGAGCGCGAGGCCGAGCAGCGGGGCGTCCTCAAACGTCTCCGCAGCGAGCGCAGCGACGCACGCGCTCTCGCCTCTGAAGCGCAAGACTCCCTCGCCGCACTCTTAGCGCGACACGAGCGGAAATCCAGCGACCTCCGATCCGCGCAGCGAGACGCCGCCGAGGCTCACGCGCGCGCCGAACAGGAGCAAGAGCGCGCCTCCAAACTCTCAGCCCAGCAGGACCTTCTCCGCAAACAGGACCAGAAACTGCAAGTCAGAGCGTCGAGGGAGCGCCAGCAGATGCTGGAGAGCCAGCACAAGCGCGAGCTCGAGGGCCTGGCGCGCCAGATCCAGTGGCTCCGCGCCAAGGGCAAGCGCGAGGAGTCGTTCCGCGCCGGGCTGGCGTTTGAGAAGCGCTTTTTGTTGATGAATGTCGAGATGTATCAGCAGTTCAACCAGCTCGATCTGGGCATTCTGCAGAAAATGGGGATTACGCCCAGGGAGAGTGGGGCGGAGAGGAGCGCGAGGAGGAAGAGGGAGAGGAGTAGGCGGAGGAGGGAGGGGAAGGGTGGTGATGGTAAGGAATTGATGGTGGGGGAGGTTGATAAAGGACAAGGGAAGGCAGCAGTGACTCGATCCTTCCGCGCAGCAGCCTACCTCGTCATCGCCATCCGTCGCATGCAAACTGGGATGGAGAACTGGCGCGAGGCGAGGAGGTTGAAGGAGAGTTTGCTGGGCGAGGCGAGGGCGATGGTGGGTGTTGGGGACACAAAGAAGGAGAAGGAGAGGAAGAGGGGGAGGGAGTGATGTATATCTGATGATGATAAATGAAGAGCCCGTTTTCTTTCGATACTGAGCGGTTTTGTGTATACATTGCTGGTCGTTGGTATTTGACGTACAAATGGGGAATAGGGGAAATGCGTACATACATTTGATTTGCATCTGTTGGAGTTTGGACAGCGCTCGGAATCGAACTGATGAGGGTTGGATGCTCATAGATTGATGTGTACATGTTTTCGGCTTTTTGATCTCTTTTTTTCTACGTATCATCTGACTTTTCAAAGTCGTGACAGTTGGCTTGTCTCTATATCTGTGTTTCCTTCTGAGTTTCGCCATGACTGATGATCAAGAGCGGGTCATTCTTCTCTCAACCATGTAATCACACAGCATCTTAATCATAGCCCTTTGAAACTCAATCCCTTCACTTCCTCCGCTGCTCCTCCCACTGCACGCCCGCCCACTCCTCCAAGTATCCAACCCTCCCCTCCTCCTGCTCAGCACCCTTCTTCTCCTCCTCCTTCCTCGGCTCGCAATCCCTCGCACACACCCCGACAATGACCGTCCCCCACTCCATGCCCTCCAGCCCGCCCGCGCTCTCTATATCCCCCTCCTCCAGCTCCGCAATAGCATGCGGCGTCAGCTGGCACTCAAACACGCGCGTCGCGCCGCAGTTCCCACAGTTCGGGATTCCCGTGCGCTGAGGACCTGACTTCCTTGTCGTGATCTTTTTCTTGTTACCACTACCGCCGCTGCTCTTACCCTTTGGGTCGATGTTTTCAGAACCCTGTTGGGCGGCAGCGAGGGATTGTCCGACGGGGTCGTCGCGGCTATATAACAGGGGAAGGCCGCCGAACTCGTAGCGCAGGACTTGTTCCGGGTTGTGCCAGAGCCGGTCGGCGAAGCGCTGGAATGTTCGGTCGTGGGTTGATTCGAAGAGGCCGTCGTCGCCTGCGCCGATAGAGGCGCCTTTCCCGCTGGTGGAGGTAGCTTCGTCCGGTCCACCACTGGGGTCTTCTTCTAGGATCCGCGCGTTCTGGCCCTCTGTTGGGTCGGGTGGTCCGGACCCAAGCGCTTCGTAGTCGGCGTCGAGGAAGTACGAGGGGTATGCGGTTTGTTGCTTGCCTGGTGGAGGCTGCGGTTTGAATGGACGTTTTGGCGCGGTGCTGGACGGTGTGGATGAGGATATGACTGCGATTTTGGCTTTCTCGGCGAAGCTGGCTGGTAGGTTCGTTGATGCTGCTGTTGATGCTGCTGCTGTTGCTGCTGCTGGCGGCGGCGGCGGCAACGATTGTGGAGTCTGTGCTGGCTTTGATGCCAGACTGCCTAGTGATCCAAGCGAGAATGGATTTGCTGTAGCTGCTCCGCTGGCACTGGCACCTCCGCCGCCTAATGCGAATGGATTTCTGGGTGCACCGGATCCTGCTGCATCTGGCTTTGAACCGCCGAATATGTTGCTTCCGAGTGCTGAAGCTGGAGGTGAGACTGCTGCAGCCTGCTCGGGAGCAGACTTCTTCTCTTCACTCTTCTTTGTGTTGTTGGCTTCGGCAGCAGCAGCGGCGGCGGCAACAGTCTCCTCAGGGTCGACTCTGATGCTGCGCAGCACCCTCATACTGCCCTCCTTCCGACGACATACTTTTCGACGGCATCCAAAGACATGCAGACGTCGGTCGTGGCCTGGGAAGTTGTCGGGCAGGTCGGCGTGGAGTTGCAGTAGTAGCGGCATGCGCTCGTTGCAGACGCGGCAGGCTGTTAAGTGAGCGTCGGGAGGGATGTCGGGAGAGATCCAGGACTGAACAGATAGTTAGATTTTGCTTTGGTCTGAGGAGGGCTGGTATGACAGTCGAACGATGATATTGGTTTTTTTTAAAACATCAGGATATGTGGGAAGCAACGAAAGAGATCCATAAGGCGTGGTAGGAGGCCGCAACCGCACTTCGAAGTAAGTCGTAAGAAGCAGTGCTTAGATGATACCAAAAAAGCAATATAGATTCGGCGTCTCCGATGATGCACAAGAATCGAAGCCTCAATAGACGATAAACAGACGAAATGAAAAACTCTAACACACCGGCACACCACCTATCTGGCTGATCTCATCCTCCGTCGGTTCTTTTGAAGCGTAGCCAAGCAGCACATCTGTCGTGATGAAGCTGTCACCATCTTCATGACCAGCTTCGTCCCCAATGTCAACATCCGAATCACTCGAATCGCTGTCGTATCCCTGTGCAGGCCGCGTCGGCGGTGGTGGCGGCGGAGCCATGATCAATTGTGTGGTGTGGCAAACGAGTCGAAACTTGTGAAAAGTGACTTGAATTTGCTTGAATAAATTCCTCGGCCAATAGAAATTTTGTGAAGTGTGCAATGGTCTTTGATTTTCTCAAGGAGGAAGCGAGGAAACGTGATATGAGTGGACGACTCTTGATGGTGTGAAAAGTTGCACGTCAAGCGGCGGGCAAAATGTGGGCGCCCCTGGGTACGACGAGTTTGTATACGGGATCACATATTCACTAATATACCTACCGACATATCTACTAATACGTCTACTAAGATGCCTACCTCATTTCGTACCTAGGGATTGCCTATGCTTCAAGATACGGGGGTAAGTGAGCGATATGATATCCTCTCTACTATGAAGATATTTTGATCTGAAACCGTTAAGAGATGCATGACTCAGTGAATATCAAGGTATGACCCGAAGTATTTTGTATGATAGCGAGCACAATATGTAAAAAAGTGGGTTCATTGCTCGTTATTGTTTCAAGAAGAACAAAGGAACTAATTAAGAGAAACAATCACTTCAATACGTCCAGCTCAATCGAAGCATTGTTGTTATGATATGGCACTCTCGTACATGAATGGGTATCACGATTTGAAAATGCACGTAACAGGTTTGCCCTTTGAACTGTGCTCTGGAGCATCTATATAACTCGTCTAACTGTTGAGACATAACTCGCACACCACTGCGATGCCGTTCCGTGGTCTCCATAACCCATCGAGTAATGCCAAAACGCCACGCTTAATCATCAAATCGCTTTTGGGGAAGAGGCCATATCCATCATGGGCTCAATTTTTTTTTCACAACAGGCCAGCTGGTGACGAGCTAATGTAAGATAATTGCACAGCAAGTGTACAGGTCGAACTTGACCTCGCTACCGTCTCCTCATTACCGGCGTAGGCATGCTCGAGCCTTTTCTATTTCAATCATCATGTCTTTCGTTATTCGTAATGTTCGGGATCGGCCATCTCATTGTGCCAGTTTCTTCGCCGGCGGTTCACCCTCCGTCTTCGCTCCGGTGTGATTTGATGGCCCATTTTCTGCCGTTCCGCCGCTTGATCGCGGCCGTTTCAAATTCTGTTCAGGAGCCACACCTGACTGTGTCGGTGGATGTGACTGCTGTTCCTGTGATGCGGGAGCAGCGGCCGCTGGCTCGGTTGCTTTCGACTGAAGGGCAGGGCCGCTTGCAGAATCGAGAGCCGGAGGAGGATTGACCGGAGCAGACGAGCTGGTAAGGTTAGCAGCGCCAGCGTCGGCAGTCAAAGCAACAGCAAGACTTGTAGCTGTTGGAGGAGCCCCTGCTTTGTCACTCGAGCTATTGCCAAGATTCTGCGAAGGGCTTGGAGCTTGCGACTGACTTGGCTGAGATATTGCCGTCGCTGTGTTCGACTGTGCAACATTTCGTTGATTTGCAGGCTGCTGAGCTGATGGTTGTGCAGACATGGTGGTGGGAGTTTGTTGCTGCTGAGTAGGGGGCGCCTTGTACTGAGGAGGAAGAGGGGGAGGGTTTGGACGAGCAGATGTTGATGGTGATGGCGCCGGCTGCGATGGCCGAGGAGCTGCTGCGTTGATGGCGGGAGAAGGTGCTGATACGCTCGGTGGCCTGGCTAAAGGTGTCGCAGAAGCTGGCGACTGCGCTTGAACAGGCGAAGCCGCCGGCGCAGCAGAAGGCTGCGGAGGTGGCGGTGCGAAGACAGGCCTAGTCGCAGACTTTCCTTCAGCATATGCGATCATGCCGTCTACGGGCCAATTGAACTTGACCAGCATGTTTTTTAATGGTGTCATGATCGATGGCTCTTTCTCAAAGGTCCGATATCCCTCCCTCAAACCGATGCATTTGTTGATGGCCTGATTGAGCATAGCTTCGCCGTCCGGCACTTTGCCCATGGTCGTCTTCAAGGCGCCTCGGAAGCGCTCTATCATGACCCAGATATTTTGTGGTATACCGTATGGGTTATTCGGCGGCGGTGAAAATGCTGGAGATGCTTGGGCCGGAGGTCGTGCCTGTGGCGATGCAGCCTGAGGTCCTCGCGCCTGAGTGTTGATTTGTGGGCTTGGTCTTGTAGCTGTATGTGACAGAGCAGGCGGAACCTGGCTCTGCTGATCTAGTCGGGCTTGCTGGGATTGCCCTTCCGGCGCCCCATTTGGAGGCCGTTGCGCTTGATTGAGATACGGGGCTGGCATTTGCGGAACAGCTTGGTTAGGATGTTGCTGCTGCTGCGGCTGCGGGTGTGCCTGGCTGCCTTCGGCAGTTGCTTGACCTGGAGCTCTGTTCGACCCATATGGCGATTGATACATGGGTGGGTTACCGGTCGGTTGCTGATTGTTCGGGAAGGGTGGGCGAGGAAGAGGACCAGGTGGAGGAAAACCGCGACCGGCCGGAGGCGGGTGGCCGTTCGGAAACATTGCGTAAGGGTTCTGAGGCATCTGGCCGTTGTTGCCCGGATACACAGCCTGTGGAAAGGTCCTATTGAAGGTGTTTGAGCTGGGAGCGTTCCATCCAGGCGCCTGCATAGGTGGTGGCGAAGGCCTTCGTTTCTTCTCACGCTCGATGGATACGCTGGGATCAAGACCCCACATCCATCCCTTGCCGTCTCGCTCGATCTTCTTGAATGCGGGGTGCTGGCTGAGGTTGTGCCGGACGCTGCTCTGCCATCCCACCGTCTGCACTCGAAGCTTGTAGTATGGGTACTTTCTTTCGATGGCTCGGTAGATCTGTGGCAGTGACATCCGGCCATCGGGGTGATTGCTGAGGGCCTCATGGATGAGAACGACGTAGGATTGGCTCGGCTTCGCAAGCTGTTCTGGTGTAAGCTCGGCTTCATTGAACACTGGTGAGGGCGATCGAGGAGGTTTTGCTGGTCTCTCCTTCTTTGGTTTGAGCGCCGGAGCTGGCTGTTGAGGTGCTGAATCCGCTGGTGCCTCGCTCTGATCTTTCTCGATGGACTCGATCACCTCGTTCGGCTCCTCCACTGGCTCATCGGGCTTCTTCTTCTTCGATGATTTGCGTCGTTCCGTGGGCGATGGCAGCACCTCATCCTGCTCCTCAGCCTCAGCTTTCACCTGCACCTCCTCTGATTCCTCAGCTTGCTTCTTCTTCTTGTCCTTCTCTTTGTCTTTGCCCTTGCCCTTGCCTTTGGCCTTGACCTTTGCTTTGGCAGCCTCTTTCTCCCTCCTCCGTATTTCTGCCTCCTCGCGCTTCGACATGATGCCGTTCTTCGGCGGACGTCCGACTTTTCGTTTTGGAGGCGCTCGCTCCTCCTCCTCCTCCTCCTCGACCGGCTTCGGCTTGCTTTTCGATGAGAGTTTCAGCATAATCTTCGGTCTCGGCTTCCTAACGTCGACCTGCACCTCATCTGGCTCTTCCTCTTCCTCTTCCTCCTCCTCCTCCTCGTCATCATCTGAGAGCAAAGCCTCGGCCTTCTGGGCTTCCCGGAGCTCTCTGTACCGATCGTCCTCGTTGTCAGTGGTCGGGTCCTCAGACTCTTGATCGCCAGCACCACTCTCGCCCCTGCCATCCTCAAAGTCGAAGCTCATGGCACTGTGAGAGACGGCATCCGATCTGAGATCCGTGCCGGTCTCTCCATCCGGCACGTTGGGTAGAATGAAACGCATGGAGACGCCGCCGATTTGGATGTCGGTGCCGCTAGCCAACGCTACCACTTCTCCGCTCTCCATGTGAGCTCCATCAATGAAGCAGCCGTTTTTGCCAAGTACGTGGAGTTCGAAAAGACCCTTTTCGTGATTGTAAGCTATCCTGACGTGCTTCCTGGAAATTCCTTTGTGTCCTGTCAGACCACTCTCGGAGGTGGGAGGCGGGTGGATTGGGATTAAGGGGCACTCGTCCGGTGAAGGCATCATATTGGTGAGATCGACCGGCCTGGCATGGTTCCTGTCAAGCAAGGACGCGTTTGCCAGAGCTTGGTAGTCGGTGACGACCTTTGTAGTGGGGTCTTTGGACGATGATCCCGTAGACTTTGATCTCTTCTTCTTCCTCTTGAGCCTCTCTTCGTCGCCCATGTGCATGATACCGCCGCTGATAACGCTCGCGGCGGCTGAAAGAGCTGGGTCCGCGTGTTTCTGTGCCCGCTCGAGGTCTGGGTTGCTGCCATCCCGTCGACTCCCGTCTGAGCCCCTCCTGTCGTGTTCCCGAATCTTTTCTCGTTCCGCTTGTCGAGCCGCATCGCGATCGCGTCCTATCTCGATCGCGTATGTGTTCATGTAGAACTGGCCATCGTCAAATTCGAGCTTGGCGAAGGCGCGGATCCGGTTAGGCTCCGAGTCCTGTACCGAGGCTGCCGACTCCATGAATGCGCTATCATCTACTAGTGGAGGCATGCCCGACTCCAGATCGTCCAACATTTGCGTGTCAATTGTCTGAAAAGCCGGGTTGCCGTTTGGAAATGGATTCGCGTCCACACTTGCGGTAGGCAAGGGAAATTGCGGTAACATGCCTGGCTTGCCCATGCTGCTGCCCATCTCTGCTATTCCTCCAAGAGCGCTCTGCAGGTTCTGCTGAGCCAGCTGATGCTGCAATAATCCATTTTCTCCTCCAAGCTCAAGCCTCTTGTCTCCGCCGTCTGCGGCTCCCGGTTCCAATGCAGCCGCCACCGCAGTAGTGGCTGTCGCGTTCGCAGCATCTTTCGCTAGTTTTACGCTGGTTGCTGGTCCGACTGCAGTCTGTTGCTCTGGTGTTGGACCTCGTTCAGGCGTGATGGGCGAGTAACTGGGTCCTTCGCTTAGCGTCCGAGAAGGCGGACCAGCCGGCGGCAGTCGCGTCTCTACCTCCATTACCATCACCGCCTCTTCTTGCGCATGTCAGGTCGATATTGTGTTGTTGGGAATGGTGGGAGCTGGGTGGCTGATTGAGAGCCAGCGTTGCGCGTTGCAACTTTGTCGCGTATAATTTCTCTCGGCTTGTCGCAAACTCGGTTTCTTTTGCTAGTATTTTCCCCCAGGTCCACAGAGGCTCTTCATCTACCTGATGAAGCCGGTGGTGAGCTTATTCAGGCACTCGGGCTAACATAGAGCGATGCTTTCCTTCGTCAGGCGCTATGCGAACTTCTCTTTTCCATCAATTAAGCTCGAGACGCGCATCAGAGAATGGTTGTAAAAGATGGCAAAGGGCGAAATATCGGTCGGGGAGCAACTTTCTTCGGAGTAAACTGCGACTGCTGGTAGACCGTCGGACAAAATCGAACTCCGCCATAATGAAGTCCCTTAAACCTAGTGGATCAAGATGTCAAGGAATCGGAATTGCAGAAATGATCAAAGGTTTTTGTCTATTGGAACGACGCTAAGTTATGTAGCATTGGGTGTATTTAAAACCATGATAGCTTGCCAAGTTGTCTTGCTGCCTAGTTACCGATATAGGCAATTGCCGGCATTTGTGATCACGCATCTACTAGACTTTGATGACATCTCCTCTATCAAACATTCACCCATGAGTTTAGGCGTTTTAGCAGTTTCAAATGAACAGGTCTGCTAATCTAGGATGGAAGGAAAGACTCGATTTCTTCTGGAGACTGAAGTACCTTGCTCATGCCATTCTCCCATTGAGGCACATTCTCCAGCGGGGCTAATTCCTCACGAGTTAGAGATAAGGAGCTATGCATCGGCGGGGAAACATTCGTCTTCATTCACGTAGCCATCCAAAGTTGCGCTTCTGCTCGATAGGTTCCATCTACATTCTTTTTTGTTTCTCTCTTCTTTAAATTCTTCTGAGCCATTTCTGGCAAAGAGCAGAATTCAACGTGATTTCCATCATGAGCCATACACGCATCTCTCAGCTCGCTGCCTCCATCGCTTCGAACACGGCTGTGGTTGACGGCTACCTCCAAAAAAATGGTCTGCCTACGCCATCATTTGACGTAGATGCTCCTATCCAGATGACGCTGCCACCCGAGGCAGCAGACATATCGAGAGCTCGTAAAGCGGCCATCGAGGCGTCTATCGAGTTGACGCAGCTGTTGCAGGGCCCGGAAATGCTGCTGAGCCCGTCTGTATGTACTCGACGTGGACCAGTCATTATGGAGATGGATTCTATCGCATTGACAAAACTAGATAAATGGCACCAGCCTCCAAGCAATCTACAAGTATGAGATTGCGTCTAAAGTTCCCATCCACGACACAATATCGTACAGTGATCTGGCTTTTCAGTGTGGGCTGCCTGTCCTGGATCTCCGTCGCATCATACGATATGCCATCTCTTTTCATCGCGTTTTCTGTGAGCCAAGGACCGGATACGTTGCACACACTGCCGGATCTCGTCACCTTGCGGAGAATTCAAACGCTCACGATATGTGTGGCCTTAGCTATGACGAATGCTGGCAGGCCATGGCGAAGGCGAGTCCTGACCGGACTCTGGGAAGTAGGGAGATCTGACCGAATGATAGACTGTTGAGGCTCTGCAGAAGTATGGAGACACCGAGCCAAACCATACGGTCTGTTTTGCAAGCACAAACCTTGACCTCGAATATACTGCTGATTCCCGGATAGGGGCATGCACTGTCTGAAGGCACCGAAGACACCTTTTACGACTGGATGGGCAAAAACCCCGAGAAAGCACGTCGTTTCGCCGGCGCCATGGCAACACTGACACCTTCCGGTTCTGTGTCCGCGTATCTGCGCAATGGCTTCGACTGGAGCTCACTCGGGGATGCAACGGTTGTCGATGTTGGTGGATCAAGAGGTGGCATGAGCATTTTGCTGGCAGAGGCTTTCCCAAAGCTCAACTTTATCGTTCAAGACCTGCCCGAGGCACAGGTTAGGGCTAAGGAGAAGGTGCCAGCCGCTGTCACAGACCGGATCGGCTTCCAGTCGCACGACATTTTCACAGAGCAGAAAGTCGTCGCCGAGGTCTACTTCTTCCGTGCAGTATTCCATAATTGGCCCGACGGGCATTGCCTTCGAATCCTGCAGAACATCATTCCCGCACTCAAGGAGGGAGCTTACATTGTCGTCAACGACTGCTTGACGCCAGAGCCTGGCCAACTTGGACTTCTTGACGAACAACGCGCGCGGTAAGGTGTGCCTTGAGCTTGAGATTCATCCGCTAATTCGCTTTCAGGGCTTACGACATGCTTATGATGACATTGTTCAATGGTCGAGAGCGCGAGGAGAATGACTGGATCGTCCTGTTCAAAGAAGCAAGTCCCAACTTCAAACTCGTAAAAACGGTCAAGCCGGGCGAGGGCGTTTTTGGCATTATTGTGTTCCAGTGGAGTACAAGCTGAAGCTCTAGGCCAAGGGCTGGATTTGATATACACTCAAACATCGCGACGACGTAGTAGGAAAGAAATAGGAGAGGAAAAGTCGAAGCTCGAGCCACAGTCATCTAGGCGGGAGCGCAGCGATGCATCCATCAGGGCCCCTCTCACCTCTTTCGCAGGTCATGTACTTCGTATGGCTCCTTGTTCTTCTCGTCCACATGTCCAGAATTTCGCTTCACAATGTTTACCTCGTCGTGCGGGTGAAAAGTGCCTTGTCTGTTGCAGTTCCGAATGTACTTCATGCCAGGTGGATCTGTCAACCTGAAGATACCGTACTGTTCCGAGGGCTCTCTCATTCTCGGCGCACAAACGATGGCGATGCTCTCTCGTATCATAGACTGATAGCCGCAGTGAGTGTGGATGTCTCGGCTGCTCATGAAGCAAGTCTGTGTCGGATGCGTGTGGATCCAGCCAAGCGTGATGAGGTTCTTCTCGTCGACCCAGTCAAACAAGGCGATCTCGCCCTCGTCTGTCATCTCACATGTGTCCTTTGTTGACTTTTGCTCCGGAATCACAAGGCTTGAGATGAACAGCGCATTGTTCTTGTAGTAACCGCAAAGAATGCCGCAAGTCTCGAGCTCCCTGTCCGTATTAGACTTTGCCTTGTCCAGAAAGGCTTGTCTGAGGGACGGGGGAAGGAAGACGGTTCGAAGTGGGGTTCCATCCTCAAGAGACTCTCGTGATTCGTAGATGCGCTGTCCTTCCTCTGGAACGGGATCGGCCGCAGGAGCGCCGACTGCAGCTTTTGGTGGCAGTGGAGGCGGAGCTTTGACATCATCGTGAGGCCAGCCCGGAGAGGTCGGCTCGGTGTAGCCTTCCTTTGGAGGGCGAGCAGGAGCTGGCGTTAAGCCTTGGTCAAACGTCTGAATCGGGACCTTGTCAGGTCGGCTAGGAGGTCGGAGTCTGTCGTCCAGACCAGATTCTTTTCCCTGCCACTGGCCTTCCAGTGAAGACGCAGGAAGTGGAGTTGCAGAGGGGACTGATGGGTACGCCATATTCGTGAGAGCACTCGTTTTCCGAGGCGGCAAAGGTGGCCTTGAAGATGTCTGGCTATTGCCTCTTCCCTCGAGCTGCGAGCGGACCTTCTGCATGTCCTGGGCAAAGTCAGAGTCTTCAAAGTTGTATCTCCTGTTTCGTGCAGCACGAATGGCAGGGCTCGTATACGCCCAAGCCTGACGCGCGACATGTGCCAACCTCTGATGCTCATGCTCGTCGGGATGGTATGACGATGAGCCACGCTGTTCGGATTTTCGGTTCAGGGCTCGTTTCTCTGCCTCGCGTCTCCTCTTTTCTTTCTCGTCCTCCTCCTTGATAGACTGTTCCAGCTTCTTTCTAACCTGAGGCTTGATCCGCTCAACGGTACTGAGGCTGAGACTGCCATCTTTTCGGACAATTTTGAGTGTTTCACTGCTAGCTCTGACATCAGGGTGTGTGAGCAGCTTCTCTACCATGAGGGAAGCATGCCTGGTGTAAAGCCTGTAGGCTTCTAGAAGATCGCCATCAGCTTCGTATATCTCGGCCTGCTGCCAGACTTGCTTTGCCGTCTTCAACCACATGGCCAGAGACCTCGCGTCGGGATACGGAAAATCGCATGCCTCATCCGTGATCACTTTCATCCTCTGCGAGATGCGTTCGTCCATGTTGCCCGACTGTGTCACGTCCATCTTAAGTGCTTCTTGTTTTGAAGACCCGATCTGCTTCGTCTCCGTCTCGGCTCTGCTCCTTGGCCACACTCTGACACGGACGAAGCCTCGGCTGCTGTCGTCGTCGTGATGGTCCTCAGTGGTAGTTGTGCCGTGAAGTCAGCCATGAATAATGAGATGCACCCATCACGAGTTGTGAATGGGGGTTTGTGACGCGTGGGACCAACTGCTGCGGCGAGAGTGCCATGGCAGGACGAGACTCTTTCCCCTCAGGCAGCCGAGCAGCTGCCAGTGGCTGACGTAAAGTGGGAGAGGGGCAGCAAGTACCAAACTACCTACAGTACTGTGTGCCTGTTACCGACCTTTACGCATTGCGGGTACCATCTCTATACCCAGGCACCCACCGAATCTGCCTTGGCACTAGGCACTGGGCAAAATTCATCGGAGCGGAAGGGAACTCAGAAATTTGCTTGGGCCAAGACAAAGCATCTGCCCGGCGCAAAACTCCGACGAATACTTCCCCCCACCGTCGGCCTGAGAAAATATTCGGTCGTGGGAGTGGAAGCGAAATCTGGCGCGGCGATGGGACTAACCACACGAGATTTGGGGAAATGGGACATTCTCCGAGGCATATATTCTCTAAATAGTAGCAGACAGAATTCGCCCTTACGAAGTAGGGACACACAGGTAGTGCTGGTAGCAATCTAGTCGTGACGGCAGTGGTGGTGTTTAAGACCCCGCTAGACGCGACTGGCCGCGCCAGACTTTCAGGTACTGCGCGGTAGTGCCCGTGTCAAGCAGAAAAAAAGTCTCCGAAAGTTTGAAGCTCGTTGAGCAAGCTTCTTCAACTGGTGGCCAATTTTGTTCGAACCCCGAGACAAAGCTCGAAAGCACCTAGGGCTAATTTTTTTTTCTTCTTCTTTTCTTTAATATATCTTCGAACCCTCAAGGGTTTCTCCAATTTCTCTTCTTCTATCTTCTGTGCACGAGAAACGATTTCATCATCTTAATTCTACATCTCACTCACTCAATCTATCACCCGTACAAACAGCAACCATGGCAGCCATAGCTACATACGCTCTGCCAGAGTCCCACAAGGACGTGAGTGTTACCACACCGTTGCATTTCGACTGGACCATCAAAGACTGACATAATTCCAAACAGCTGATGCAGGCACGCCTTGCCGACCTCGACCCCGAGATCGCTGAGATCATGAAGTTGGAGATCCAGCGCCAGCGCGAGTCCATCCTGCTCATCGCCTCAGAGAACGTTACGTCGCGTGCAGTCTTTGACGCCCTCGGTTCGCCCATGTCCAACAAGTACTCGGAGGGATACCCAGGCGCACGCTACTACGGTGGCAACCAGCACATTGACGTGATTGAGACGACGTGTCAGCAGCGTGCTCTCAAGGCCTTTGGCTTGGATCCAGAGAAGTGGGGAGTCAATGTGCAGTGCCTCTCAGGCTCGCCTGCCAACCTGCAGGTCTACCAGGCCATCATGCGCCCGCACGAGCGACTGATGGGACTTGATCTGCCTCACGGCGGCCACCTCTCCCACGGATACCAGACCCCGGCGAGAAAGATCTCTGCTGTCTCCACCTACTTCGAGACCTTTCCCTACCGAGTCAACCCCGAGACTGGCATCATCGACTATGATCGCCTTGAAGAGAACGCTCTGATGTACAGGCCAAAGGTGCTGGTTGGTGGGCCGTCCGGATACTGCCGTATCTTTGACCACAAGAGGATGCGTGAGATCGCCGACAAGGTCGGTGCATACTACATGTTCGACATGGCCCACATTAGCGGTCTGATCGCTGCCGGCGTCATCCCAAGCCCGTTCGAGTATGCCGACATTGTCACCACCACTACCCACAAGTCGCTGCGTGGTCCTCGCGGTGCCATGATCTTCTTCCGCAAGGGCGTGCGATCCACCGATGCCAAGACAGGCAAGCAGACACTTTACGACCTTGAGGGGCCCATCAACTTCTCCGTCTTTCCGGGCCACCAGGGCGGTCCCCACAACCACACCATCACCGCGCTAGCAGTCGCCCTGAAACAGGCTGCCACGCCCGAGTTCCGTCTGTACCAAGAGCAGGTCATCAAGAACGCCAAGTCGCTCGAGACGGCCTTCAAGGGTATGGGATACAAGCTCGTGTCCGACGGCACGGACACCCACATGGTGCTCATCGATCTCCGACCGATGGGTGTCGATGGTGCCCGTGTTGAGTTCATCCTTGAGCAGGTGAACATTGCCTGCAACAAGAACGCGGTGCCTGGCGACAAGAGCGCCCTGACCCCTGGTGGTATCCGTGTTGGCGCCCCGGCCATGAGCAGCCGAGGCATGGGCGAGCAGGACTTTGCCAGGATCGCGTCCTACATTGACCGTTGCGTCAAGGTAGCCAAGTCGGTGCAGGCTAGCCTACCAAAGGAGGCCAACAAGCAGAAGGACTTCAAGGCCAAGATCGCCGCAGAGGAGCCTCAGGAGGTGAAGACGCTGAGGGATGAGATCAAGGCCTGGGCCTCAACCTTCCCTCTCCCAGTCTAGATGGCTGAGGCTGCGCCTCGTTCTTTCCTTTACCGTCGCTCACAGAGAAGAAAAAAAAGGGAAGACTGCATCAGCATGGCGTTCCGGCAGAAATACTCGATTTGAATTGGGCCCAGCTGTTTGGCAGTGGTCGGTCAGATTAGACAGTTATGAAATGAGATGAATGATCTACATGAAGACTATGAACGTACTGTCGTGACATTTCTCAAGCTACTTTTTTTTTCATGGGTTCTCTATCTCTTTTTGTAAAAAAAAACCAAGCAAACAAACAACGAGAAAACAAAATTCCAACGACTTGCTCGATAGCTCCGCAGACCATAAGTCACAAGGACCCGACTGTGTGCAGTGTTCTCTCAACGTCATTCGACGTGACTCTTCCTTCCAAGCACTCAGCAGACAAGTAGCTTGAGTGGTAAATTCGGCCTGTTTTTTTCGTGAAAGACATGTAGTGGTCGTGAAGCATGTCATATTGCGTCGACGACACAAGGAAAGACTGGTTTCTATCTCCTACTACTGGAAACCAAAATATCATCCAATTCATGACGCGTCAAAAAAAAAAACAAAAAAACTCTCTTTTTCTCAACGTTTACTGGCCAGCTTGCCCTGAGCTGAGCTCAGGCATCGTCCTTCTTCTCCTTGTTGTCATTTTTGGCCAGCTCACCATCTTTAGTGGCCTGCTCGTCACTGATCTCTCGAACCATCAACTCGGCTCTCTGGCCGATCTCAAAGCGCATCTCTTGCGCGAGCTCGAGCCGGCGCCGAAGCCGGGCTTCCTCGGCTCTCTGTTCCGCGATACTGCGCTGGACGTCTGAGAGGCCGCGCAGCTGGAGCCGAGCAGCGGAGAGCTCGTGCTTGGCCCGCAGCACCTCGCTGGTGAACTCTTTGATGGATAACGGCAGAGGCCCGCCCGGGGCCACCTCGGCTGCCAAGGCGCCGACTTGCGACGTGAGCGAGGCCAGAGTCCGCTCGATGATGGTGAGAAGCGGAACAATCGCTTCGAAGTCGCTTGCTGGAAGCGACGGTGGGGAGGCAGGGTTCTGGGGACGGGGAGCAGTTTGAGAGGTGCTGGCCGAGGAAGGCTGGCGGTTGGGGTTCGGGGTAATGGTCATTGTTGAGGTTGATGAGATGTGCCGGTGAGCACTGAGAAAGAATTGTAGAGGGTATAGATTAGGATGTGAGTGATTGAGTGAGTGATTGTTTGCTTGGCTGATCTCTTAAGATTGATCTTGGACAGGATGTGACGATTGAAAGTCGTGTTGAGATCGGGTTTTTTTCCCCGCCGAGTCAAGCAAGACAGACTGAACAACTTTGCCGGTTGATGAAGAAGAGATCATGACTGGAGGTCGAGTGAGGGGTTTAAATACTCCTGCTTCATTTTGTGTAACCAAAGCTGCAGCAGTCACCACTATCTCAGGTTATATCGGACCTACCAAGCTGCATATGTCCGATCGGAGTATATTCCATTAGAATGCACTATGGTCTTCTCGAGCGAAAAGCAAGCAGTGAACGCGGTGGCAATCAAATTTCAGAAACTCATCATGTACCTGAGTAATTTCAGTACATCATCGTGTACCTGAGTAGATACCTAGTAGTACAGCCCTCGTGTTGTCTTCTCTGACATATCTGCCTTGGTCCCCAGGCAGTTTTTGATGGGTCAAAGTACCTAGCGTGTACATCTTTACCTATTTAGCAGTGGCCTTCACAGATCGAAAGTCACCTACTTAAGCAGCCAATCTCGTAGCTATTTCTGCACGCAAACCGGGACTGAGATAGAATAGAATACACTCTACACAATGCTTGCATATTTGGTCGCGGATCATTGGCTTGAAATCCTCACACATCCTTGGCTACCTCATTCTGCCGTCCTTTCCTGGTCAATCCGACCATGACACTCGTACCCATAAAAGCAGGAATGGGTCAAGCACTCTACGCAAGTTTCCTATATAATTCCCGTAGCAAAGTTTTTGAGAGCCTTGACTCGTCACGTGGTTGTGAGAATCACGTGGGTTCCCTGAGCAACTGTGACTTGCCACAAGCTGGACGATTTTTCCACGGGCGAGGGCCCACAACGTTGAAGTAAGCGACAAGTCATTCGCTGGTCCCTTTCGCTTGTCCTTGCGGATTGATTCTTAGCGGCTTTCCGGTGACAGGCATATCAAGACTGCCGACACTGCCGTACAGCCAATCTCAACCTTGCTATTACGAACGTGCAGCGCAGATCAGGGCCGTGATGTGCACCAAAGACATGAGCTTTGGTGGGGAAAATTTCGAAGTGAGCTGCGCTACGCACTGGCATTGCATATAGAAAGGCGATGGGAAGGCCAGTGGCTTTCAGGAGGTGAGTCGTGCCTTTTGCTATTCATAAATTGCGATCAAGATGTTTGTCGCTACTGCTGTCGTTGCTCTACTGCAAGCTGGCGTTGCCAACGCTGGCATCAAGCTTCCCGCGGAGCCGAAAGATAAGACCACACCTGTTCAGCAGCGGCTGTCATACGCTGGTCCAAACTGTGAATCTGCCCAACACATTGTCGTCTGATTGTCAATACTGACCAATTTTCCATAGCTGTTGCTGTCGCATGGAACACGTACGAGCAGCTGAACCAGGCATGCGTTCAGTATGGCTTGGACGAGAACCTCTCGCAGATGCAGTGCTCCAACAAGTCGACCACATACCCCTCGTCGCGGACATGGAACAACCTTGTTGTTCTGTCTGGCTTGAAGCCGGCTACTAAGTACTGTGGGTACCTTGCCAGTCTCCACTCATGAAGAGGCAACTCAGACTGACCTGTAGACGATAGACTACAGGATTGGATCGACAAACTGCTCAACAGACTACTTCCTGAGCGGCAGGGCAGCTGGTGACAAGACGCCCTTCACCATGACCACCTATGCAGACCTTGGCCTGTACGGTCAGGACGGCTTCACGACCAAGAAGCGCGATCAGATTCCCGGCACAGATCCCGTGCTGAACCACACCACCATTGGCCGGCTGGCCGCTACTGCCGACAATTACGAGTTTATCATTCACCCGGGCGACTTTGCCTACGCCGACGACTGGACATACGACATGACAAACTTTCAAGACAGCAAGGACGCGTACACAGCCATCATCGAGACCTTCTACGCGCAGCTCGCGCCAATCTCGGCACGCAAGCCGTACATGGTATCCCCCGGAAACCACGAGGCCGACTGTCGCGAAGATGGATTCAAGCCAGGCATCTGCCCTGAGGGCCAGTACAATTTTTCTGACTTCACCAACCGCTACGGCGGGATGATGCCGACCGCATTCCCTTTGAGCAGCACAAACACCACGGCGGCAGCAGCCCGCAAGAAGGCTCAGTCACTGGCCAAGCCTCCATTCTGGTACTCGTTCGACTACGGCCTAGCACACGTGGTCATGATCGACACCGAGACGGACTTTGCCAACGCTCCTGACGCGCCAGGGGGATCTTCTGGGCTGGATGCTGGCCCTGTCGGTACAAAGAACCAGCAGCTTGACTTTCTCAACGCGGATCTCTCAAGCGTCGACCGCAGCGTGACGCCGTGGGTCATTGTCGCAGGTCACCGGCCATGGTACACCAACGGCGACAGCAGCCAGCCGTGCAAGCCGTGCCAGGCTGCCTTTGAGGGCCCTCTGTACAAGTACGGCGTCGACCTCGCGGCATTTGGGCACGTGCACAACATGCAACGCTTCAATCCGATCTTCAACGGCACAGTCGACCCTGCAGGACTCAACAACCCTAAGGCACCCATGTACAGTGAGTAATTCTTTCGATTTTCCCACTCGTTCCTTCCTTCAATTTATTTGCTTTTCCGAGTCATATCTCCCTCATGAATAACCCCAAAATCCCAAACACAACCACAACACTGACCTCTCAAACAGCCGTCATCGGCGGTCCCGGCAACATCGAAGGTCACTCCGGCATCACGCCCAAGACGCCGGGCAACAAGTTCGCGTACAACGACAACTTTGGCTTTGGCGCGCTCACCTTCCACAACGCGACGCACCTCGAGATCAACTTTTACAACTCAGTCGATGGCAGCACGCTGCATAATGCCATGCTCTACAAGGCGCATAATGTCAGTTTCGTGGTGCAGTGAATCTGGCTTGTGGATGTTTTTGAATGTATATGAAATGTGGTTCAAGACTTATTTAAAATCGGATTATGGATAGAAGGGTCAGAGTGAAGTTTAAGAATTCGGTTCGGGTTCAAAGTGTGCGACCTGCTGGAAATTAGCCGGATCGGCAAGAGCATTCGCATTGATATACACGCAACAGCCCACTACAGTATTGGTAAATGTGTCTTGTCGATGATGAATGCCGAAAGAAAAAAAAAAGGGCGAGCTGAATAAAGGCAACCATCTTTATAGAGCACATACACAGTCACAGTAAATAACAATCTACCGCGTGTGACCTCCAAACTTCTAATTCGGACGAACATCTCAACTTCGCTATATGCAGCTCGCATCAATGAAGCAAATTCCATACACGCTTTTTCAATCCCACTGGAGCGGTCCAAGGGAGAACAAAACTGCTAAAAATAGATATCATCACGCCGAAGGGAACCCAGTTGGGAACGCGAAGCCGCTCGTGGGGAAGCTGAAGCCCGTAGGCAACGCGGTGGGCAGACCTGAGAGGCCTGTGGGAAAGCCTGTAGGAAAGCCGGTTGGGAAGCCAGTTGGGAAGCCGGTAGGCAGACCGGGAAAGCCGCCGGCTGCGCTGGAAGTGGTGCCGTTGGTGATGATGATGCTACAGAAAGTGTACATGTCAGTATCACAAATGAAGTTCGTGTGCGGATATCCAATGTGTTAGATTGACAGGTGTGTGAAGGTACTTACCCAATCAGACGGGTCTGGTCAATCGG
Source organism: Erythroxylum anguifugum (assembly GCA_027478595.1). Classification (NCBI taxonomy): domain Eukaryota; kingdom Viridiplantae; phylum Streptophyta; class Magnoliopsida; order Malpighiales; family Erythroxylaceae; genus Erythroxylum; species Erythroxylum anguifugum. The sequence continues at coordinate 130,328 of JANIPN010231469.1, read as the reverse complement.
AGGCACGCAGACAACGTCCAGCTCGCCCGTCTGGCCGGACGAGTTGCTCAGCACGGCTTTAGCAGTAGCGTTGCCAAGCAGCAAATACATGATGTCGCCGATATTGGTGCCCGCAGTGTATGGGCCAATAGTCAAGGTACCGTCCTGCGGGATAGCGAGCGTGATGTTGCCGCCATCAGTCGGGATCGGGCCACTGATCTCCAGCGGGGACTTGAGGCCGTTGATGGCGTCGGGCGAGCCGCTGGTCAGACCGATATAGAAGGCGTCGACCGTGGTGTCGAGCTGGGTGGAGCCCGGGAAGAGACCAGCCAGGGCGCCGACGACGTCGCCGGGAACGGTCAGGAAGGCCGTGGTGTTGTAGATGTAGAACTCGGTGCCGGCTTTGTCGGTGGCGGAGATGCCGGCGCAGGCCTCGACGGGGTAGGGTAGCGGCCCGTACTGGCCCGCGGTGCACTGGTAGTTGAACTGGAAGCAGCCGTATTCGTCGCCGTCGCCGAGTTCCGGGTAGTCGGGCACGAAGCCGAGCTGTGGCTCGAGCGTGGTGCTCTGGCCGCCGTCGTCTTCGACGACATTGATCAAGGCGAGTAGTAGGTCTGGGTTTTGTTGCGGGCAGCTGATGGAGATGGGGAAGAGCACGGGCGAGCCGGTCTTGTTGTAGAGGTAGATCTCGGCCGTGATGGCGCCGAGGAAGATGTTGTTGACTACGCCGGCTGGTCCGAGCGTGTAGGGCCCGATGGGGTCAATGACTGGCTGGTCGGCGGGCACGTGGACTAAGAGACCGCTTGAGGTGACGCTGCTGAGCTGGGTGTTGTTAACCCTGGGTTAGACACTGTCAGTGGACTAGTCGAACTATGGCCAGGCTTGAGCGATTCTTACCAGAGACCGTCGGGGAAAGCATGAAGTGGGCTCGGGTCGGCGTTTGTAAAGTTCACGTCGATGAAGAGCTTGGTGTCAGCCCGAGTAGCTCCAATGGCCTCTCCGAGCGCGACAATGTACGCCGGAATGTTGAGGTTGGCCGTGACATCAGCCAGGTAAGCCTGCTGGCCCGCCTCCGCAATGTAGGGAGCAGTGCCAGTGTAAGAACCCTCGAGTGCCAAAGGGTAGAATCCTGATCGATCTCGCATGAGTTTCGTTCAATTGATCGGGTCAACAAAGAACTCACCCAGAGCAGTACAGTCGATGGTAAAGTCAAGCGTGCCTAAAAGACGGAGGCTCGTTAGTTCACAGACTCTCTGGCTTATATATCTTATCCCAACTCACCAATTTGTCCATTCTGAGGAACCGGGAGTGGTTTATTCACGGCTTGGGCAAGGCCAGCAAAGGCTGCTACTGCGGTAAGAGCAGCAGGGTACATCTTAGAGGATGTCATGTCGCAGAAAGCCGAGACTGAACAAATCTAGCTGAGCTTCGGGGATGATTGAAGGTTTGAGCGACAAAAAGAAAGCAGGATGCACCAGAGAGCGGCATTCAGGGTTGATATAGACAGAAGATGATCACTGCCTGCTATGAACGATGGCATTTCACAAGAGCGGAGAAACGAATCCGCCTCGGTATAAGGTTATCACATCCCTCAAAGACAGGGTCGCTGATCTCAAGATGGCATACTTTGGAATATGATTTGATAACCAATAGGCAACTCATGCTATCCTTAGTGGATTCCATATGCACTGCAGTGCCACAAAGTGTCACGGGTACTGCCATCACTTCACTGCCAGATCCGAATGAGAAAATGTGAGCTGGATTATGATGCTAATGGCCTTCGAAGCCTATCTGCGATCTGCGGGGATCACGCTTCAGCTTTTCTGCTACTGGGTTTTTCAGCATCAGTCGACATGAATCCTTCCGTCCATAACAGAAGAGAAAATGTTGTCGAGTGTAAGAGTCAGCTCGGCTACGGCGTACCGACGAGCTACGCAAGCCAGGACTGCAAGGTGGCCAAAGGCCCTCACGTCAGGTAGCCTAAGGCTGAGTGAAGACGGCTTCGAGCCTCATTGCCATCGACAGGGGCATGTGGAGCGTGCGGAGTCAAGCTTCAGCCGTTGAACCCCGGAAGCATGTGGCCTGTACTGATTTGCAAGAGCCGCCAAAGGATCCCCAACGAAAGGTGGAGACACAATGGGGTGAGAACGTATAGAGATTGGGTTTGGCACTGTGGAGAAAGACAAATTGCAGATCATAGGCCTTCCAACCCAGGAACGGAAAACAAGTCCCAGGTACTAGTGCCTGGTGCCGACCACCCAAGTCACTCACATCTGGGGAAAGCGGCCACCATAGCAGACCAGAGGAAGGTGCAAGGAGATTTCTGCCAATTTTTTGCAGAGCAATTGGCACCGGCAGCTTCCTTGAAGACATCAGAACATCAACGCAACGCATAAAGACATGACTTTGTACAGATTCGTAGAGACCGCGGTTTTTGTTATTTTTTTAATTTTTTTTTTTGGTTTCTGTCGAAGAAGTCATTGTGCCAGGCAGATAACACCGCCATTTTGAGTCTGTTGTGAACAACACGTGTGACCGAATTTGGGAATGGCATTCCCTTCACATGAGGTTTGCCCTGCCTTCACTAGTCTTTTGTGTCACACCTCTTGTGAATTTTTTGCGAGAGAAGAGAGGGGTGATGGGTAAAAGTATAGCAGAACCGAGTTTAAGAATGTGCCAAGACCGGTGATTTGCGGAGAAGGCGGCAGACGACCATGGGGCGAATTGATGCCTCCGAATCTCCGGTGGCCTCAATCCACTAGCATCAACGGTCTTTGTTTGACTTTGTCTAGGGTTATGGTGCCGTTGGTTCCAAGCTGGTGATCTGCACAATGGGATTTCGAATCAAGTCCCATCTGGACTGTCACGTCCCAACTTGGGGTGTACATCATGCGACATTCGTGCATAGATGGGAGAGATAACCTAACCGACGAATTTGATATTCACGTCTGTTAGAACTCCATCCACAGTTGTGCTGCTCTCACTGAAAGGCACGAATCAGGCTTCCTTCGAACAAGCTCTTGCGTGAATAGTTTCAAGGTCTTATTGCGCAGTGCCAGTCATCTAGGAGTCGAACAGCACCATAGCAATTCCAATGCGGAGAAGTGTTTGGTAGTGGCATGTTGGACTGTAGAACTCGGCTCAGGTTAATTGATCTACTTCTGACTTTTGTGTACGACGTTGAAATTTCGCAGATGTATCTCAAGGGCCGTTTTTGGGATGTTCATAGTCATTTCCATGGCGTCCAAAAAATTTTTTATAAGAGATTGGAGATCATTGACTGGTGCACTACAGGTGAATACCGTTACGTACCATTTATTTGTAAGGTCAGATCTCTTCCCCAAAAAAATCGATAATCAAAAACATACAACAGCCGGGATTCGCTGGTGGTCTCCCACCCAACTACTAACCGGCCGATCTGAGGCTTAGATATGGCAGAGCGGACGGGATGCCTCGTTCTCCTCAGTCTATGGTCGTATGTACTTTATTATGCCTTGCGTTTTGATTATATACTTTGTCTGCAAAACAAACGACTGTTTCGATAATGGACCGCGCCTTACTCGTCCTACGAACTCTATATTGAGCCACCAAGGCCAACACCAGGGCTTCGAAGTTTATCATCTGTCTGATAATGTTGATTGAAGAAAGGTCTACCACTAACATATTTGTCTTCTTAGAAAAAAAGATTTCCAATTGGAAGAGAGAAGTAGTCGGCTGGAAAGAGCAATATTGGTACGGTTTTTCCAGCGGCAGCCGCTTAAGTAATCCGACTGATGTTTGGAATCATGTGACTGTTCAGTGTCTCGGTTCGTCTATTACGCCCTTTGTGTCGTCTGCCTCTCAGCGCCTGCCTTTCGCATCCGCTGCCTCGGCCACCCCGCAACAAATATAGTCAGATAAAGGATGATCTTTATGTATCGCCATCTACTGATTGTGAATCTTGATGACGATATCCGTGCAATGGTCTACTCTGTGAGGTGCGACGTATTCACGATACCTTGAGTGAATTGCTCGGTGACGAGGACTCAATCACAGAGCAGATCAATGCTGTTGGATGGTGACCCCTCCTTTTTATGCGATTTGTGAATCTATCATACTAGCTCTGGACGTCAAACCAGCCGTAAGATGTTTCAAATTCGTGATTGATGGATCTCTTCCGAAGATGTATTTCTCTTTCAATTGGTCGCCAGCTTCCGGATTTGCCAAGTTTCCAAGTAACTCACTCGTACTCTTACATGCCTAGAAGCTAATGTTGTTTGGTCAATGAATGTGCATTATATTTTACATAGTGGTATGTCTATCCATCAACAACTTCAACATTGCCATGCCATCCTTCACTCTATAAACCAGCGTTTCTTTCCGTTTCTATCGCTTGGTGACCGCGACTGAGACGACGGACGACCGCGATATATGAATGCACGCGCGTTTGCTCCCACCTCTTGTGTAGCCTGGTCTGCTACTAGCTCTTGTCCACTTTCTGTCGCTTCCCCGTCTGCGGTATCACGCTGGCTTATCACACTGCACAGTGCGGCCCGAGAAGCCGGAGCGAGCGTCAATGGCGTGAGAGATCCCTTCCTCTTGAGATCATCAAGATTAAGGAAGCCGGACTGAAGCAGCTCGAGGAACGGGCGGAGATATAGAGAGCAGGCAGCCACGATACTAGTGCATTGAATGACTTCGGTACAGAGGATGACAGGCCAGAGATCAAGGGTGGGGTCGAAATCAGCTGGGAGGCGATTCCAATAGACGAGTTTACTGATTTCAGCGGCCATGGTGCTGGACATGTGAGACTCTGAGGAGGAGATCAAAAGGACGGAATGGAAGATAAAACTCACGTTGTGCGGATAGCGGAGTATAGGGTGACAGTCACTTTCCGACCTACGCCGGTGTGAACACCACTAACAATATAGGCATGAATAGCGATGAGGGCGGCGTCGGTGACCAGGTTTATGATCTCGAAAAAGTTCCACCAGGCGCGCTTTGGTTGAACAGGATCAGCCTTCATACTTCTTGAGGCAAACGGGTGCCGCGGTGAACTTACCCTGTCAAAGCATCGCCGGTTGATGAAGTCCCATGGATACGGCAGATCACACTGGAACGAGATTGCAAATATGGATACCGCGACATAGGCAGCATTGATGATCTGAGCTAGCGTGATAAGCCGTCGGTGGCTTCTGACTGGTGAAATCATTCTGATGAATTCGAGCACGGCTGACTTGGTGAGCCAGATACTGAGAGCGTACAGCAAGTCGGCAGCATACTGAGCCTGATGGCCACTTTCGGTCAGGATTACTTCTGAAAGGGAGGGGCAGAAGTGTGTGATTACCTCCAAGACGATAACTACATCCCGTTCGCTTAATTCTTTCAGCGGCCTTCCAAGGCCGTGAATGGTTTGAACGGTGATGCTGAGAAGCTGACTGATGGCGAGGATCTTGACAAGGTTAGCGGAGTGCTGCTGTGACGAGCTTGGAGGCAAATCTGACCCCTGAAGATGTCATGATATAGTCATCGGTATTGACGGCCCTAATTATCGTCATCTTGGCGACTGCACGGCCTATATTACTGAACAGCACGGTAGCCAAAGTCGTCCAACTGATTATTTGAATCAACGGCGTCCAATTATCTGCCGACATGACGGCCATGTTGAATCATACACATGCGAGATATTTGTGAAGCCGGGTCTTGGCCACCGAATCAAAGTTATAGGTGAAACCACTTCAGTTGCCAAAAGGAATCCGACGGTCGGTGAAGCTCGGGCCAGGAGCTTCCTATTTAAAGATGCAAAGTTGGAGTGATTGATCTTCAACAGGTGTTGTCGCTTAAAAGACCAAAGCTGGAAGCGAGCAATTCGGCCTGGGCTTGCAGTAGGGCAGCGTGCGATGTGCCTGATGGAAAGCGTCCATGCTGGCCTGTGTGAAGATGGTCAAGATTTGAGGATGGTCAAGATTTGAGCCCTATCTAGAGAGGCAAGCAAGCCATGCTCAAAATCGAGTAACATTGTAAACAGCAGGCCCTTCCAGACTATCCTCATCGTCGCGAATTATGAAGAGGGGCTACATTAGCGTTACGGAACAATTACAAACTCTAGCAACGATTGCACGCCGAGACCTCGATACGTGTGGCTCGATATGCATGTTGGAAGCCACTGACGCGTGAGCGTGAGGGTGTGAGACCTTCTAAGCTCAGCCGAGCGACAGCTATTATCAGCAAGAGTGCTGAATAGCTTGAGCTTGAAGGCCAATGTGGATCAGTGGCTTGAAGATGTGAGCGACAGAGAATTCAAAAGCTTGTGCGAAACGCAGGTAAGCACGTTGCGCCATTTCTGCGATGTGTAGAACCACGGGCATAAAGGCCTGTGTGAAACGCTGGAGGATCGCAGCCAAAAGATCCCCCCCCCGGTCCACGTCCCGCTCACGAGCAGGGAGTTGCTGACTTGATGGGTGCAATCGGCCGATTGTTCCCCTACTATAGTAATATCCTAGTATCATTATTTACACCCGCCTAAAGCGCTCTCCAATAATTTCATCAACATGTATGAGAGACGCTGCAGACACCTGACCTCGCTAAGGATGTCCTATGACTTCACTTCTGGCTACCACTGTACTTCGCGTTCCGCACCGTGCAAGCGATGATTCGAGCCACGGATCAGCGTACTCTATTTGATGCAGGTGAGCAATAGTGTACGGCTGAGATAGTCGAGAACACAGCGTGATCTTCGTCCGCAAAGATCGCCGTGCACTGTCTTCCATGTTGCCTTTGCTCGAGATCAGAAACGGCATGTGGAGTGGCGTAGAGGTTGTTTGGCCGCTGAAGCCTCGTGGAGACCTGACCGAGACCGAGTTCCTGTCTTGTCCTTGATTTTTTGCTTCGATATTCGGCTTATTCTGCAGGTCGTTCTCAGCCGATAGCCGAATAAGATGCAGGTGGCTAACCACTAGATTGTCTCTTGGTGTGTCCCATCCAATATGAGGAGCGGGAGCACCGGATATATACCCATACACAAATACGCGTCCAGCTCTCTCTCTCTCTCTCTACTGTTCTCTCTGACTTTCGCGGATCTTGGCGACAAACGGAGCTGTCAAATTCTGTGCTTCAGGTCTGATCCTCTCATCACATTAGGACTAGCACAGAAAGGCCACCCTACTCTCGTCGCGTCTCACGGTCCAAACTCGGCAGGCAGTCGTCGACGGCATATTAGAGGGTGGGATTGAGAGTGAACATCCTGCGCCCTTCTTCCACGCATGCCATCATGCCGGAATATGGGGCTCGAGAAGTCGAGTCTCTCGGGCTCGGCATCCCTGAACGTGATCGTGCTGTTCTCCTACGGCTGGGCAAGAAGCCAGTTCTGAAACGGACCTTCGGCTTCATGTCTATTGCAGGGTTCGCATCGTCAATTTTCATCGCGTGGGAAGGCAGCATGGTCACAATCAGCTACGGGCTGACCAACGGAGGCCCGGCTGGGCTCTTTTACCAGTTCATTCTCATCTGGCTCGGCGTTCTCATCACCTTCGTCGTCGTCTCCGAGCTCGTCTCGATGGCACCCGTCTCCGGCGGTTAGTACCACTGGGTCTCGATGCTGGCGCCGACGAGCACACACTCATTCCTAAGCTATATCACTGGTTGGATCACGATGATCGGCTGGCAGGGGAGTGTCGCCGGCGGTATCTACCAAGTCAGCTCAATGCTGCTGGGTATCGGAACCCTAACAAACCCGTCCTACACCCCACAGCCCTGGCATCAGGTTCTGGTCGCCTTTGGAATCATCTCATTCGCCGTCCTAATCAATACGCGTGGTGGTGTGGTGCTGCCGCGCTTCGAGGGTTTCATGCTCATTCTTCATGTCCTCGGCTTCTTAGGTGTGCTGATACCTATGGTTACACTGGCTACACCGCACCGGACGTCGGAAGAGATCTTCCACACCTTCTTAAACAACGGCAACTACCCTACGCAGGGGCTGTCTTTCATGGTTGGCACTACCGGAGTGTTGCTGTCCTTCTGCGGCGGCGACGGGGCCATCCACATGGCCGAGGAGATTGAGAACGCGTCCGTCATCGTGCCCCCGCGCCATCGTCTTCACTTACGTCTTCAACGGCATGCTCGCCTTCGCCATGGTGCTCGCTGCCCTCTTCTGCGTGCAGGACATTCCCCAGGCTCTGGAATCCAGGACGGCCTACCCGTTCATGGAGATCTTCCGCCAGGCGACCCGATCGCGGACAGGCGCGGCCATTATGGTGGCAATTATCGTCGTGATGGACGTCTGCGCTCTGGTGGCCCATATGGCGGCCACATCCAGACAGCTCTGGTCCTTCGCTCGCGACAAGGGCGTGCCGGGCTGGAGGACGTTTGCGCACGTCGATTCGAGGACGAGCTTGCCGATCAACTCCATTCTATTGACAAGTGCCATTTCGATGGCGCTACAGTTTATCAATTTCGGAAGCAACGCGGTCTTCCAGGACCTGACGTCGATCACCGTCGCCGGCCTGTACTCTTCCTACCTGATCGCCGTCATCTTGCTCCTGTACCGGCCTTGTAGCGGCAAGATCACATTCCTACCAATTCCGCACAGGCACACTTCAAAAGAGGGCGCTGCGTCGGACTCGATCGGTAAGGAACAGCCGATTACGCTGACAAATACGGTCAATGCGCCTCTGACGTGGGGCCCGTGGCATGTCCCCGGCGTCTTGGGCATCGCGCTAAATGCTTTCGTTTGCTGCTTTTTGACGGTCGCCTGGTTCTTTAGCTTCTGGCCACAGAAGCTGCCGGTCACGCCAAAGAACATGAACTACAACTGTATCTTGTGGGGCGGCGTCGTGCTCTTAAGTATTCTGTACTACGTTGTCTGGGGTAAGAAGGAGTGGACTGGGCCGATCATCGAGGTCGACAGTGCGGATGAAGAATCGGACAAGAGCTCGTCCTCCTGAAATTGTACGTAGAGACTTCGCGTTAGTTGCTGGGCGAAATTTGCTGTCACATTCCAATGAAGCACTCGCAAGCTCTTCAGACTTTCTTGACTATACAACTGTGACCCAAGATATTGAATGCAATTGTTGCGTCCCAAATTACCCTTTGAGATGATAATACAATCCTTTATAATTGTTTCCATATCATCCGAGTAGCTCCCCCCCTGTAGTGATACGGAAAAAGCTGGTACCTGCCCCTTTCCGAAACCAGGTCACAGCGGCACTGAAACTGTAGATCCCGTACTTATCTAGGCGTACATAGCCCAGATCCTCGATCGTACGGGCGAGCATGTGCCAACACATACCGAAAGGGTCTCCAGGTGTTGTTGAGCTTTGGCAGCCGGCATGGTGTGAGAGAGAGGCATGGCTGCCGTTTTTGCAAAGCCCATGGACCGAATGGCCGTGGTGCCAGAGCCAGGAGCCAGCAGAGCGGATAGGATGCCTCGCTAACCTCCGTCTATGGTCGTATGTGCTAGAAAAGGTCATTGGATTGGGGTGATGCACATGATATGGAAACTGTACGAAAATCATATAATCGCAGTCCGTCTAAGCACTTGGTAGCCAACATCAACGTTATCCAGCACCGCCAATAGACGCTCTGAACTGATCGGACTCCCGGCTGTATACGAGGAATGATATCGTATACATTATATGTAGGACCTGCTGGACCTTATCTAACGATAGTTCAAGAACAATCTGTTCACAGTACCAAAACTTTTGTTTTGTATCGAAGAGCGGTAAGCATAATCATCGGACATTGCTCCGACGACTTCAGCCGAGGCACAGTAAATTGCAGAAAACGGGATGTTTCTGTCTCGGACGGCACTACAACGAAGAAGAAGGACGACATGATCAGCAGATGCTCTGTTATCTAGAGTGGATTCGAAACGGGCCTACTTGCGAAGACTACAATCGGCACTTCAGTGTGCTCTCTCATTGCCTACATCACTCTCGGAAGCCATGTATCTTGACCCATTTCGGCCCGTCCTCCCAGTCTTCCGGGAGATGACCGACTGTGATCTCAATCCCGCATTGTGCGCCAAAGTCGTTCAGCTCCTGCATCTTAGTACTGTCCAGAGTATCCTTTGAAGATGTGCGGAACCGAAGCTTTCGGAGCTTGCTGCTGCTTCCCTCTTGCTGAGCTTTGAGTCTTTCCAGGAAATGCGAAACCTCGGACCCCCAGTCGACGTATTGCAGATCCTCAAAGAATAGAATGTCAAGCACCTCAAGCTCGGGAGGTAGTGAAATGTTCACAGGGCTATCATGATCGGCCGGTTCATCGCCGCCAGCATCCGGCGAGCTGTCGCCGCCAATCAGAGTGAAAATGTTCGTGGAAAGGTATTTCAAGCTCTTCAGTTGCTCGAAGCGCAGTGGCACGTCTTCGTCGCGTTCGTGGTCCTGATAAAAAGTGAGTCGTTCTAAGCACGCATTATGAATAGCTTGGACGTATTCATCTGGATCTGCCATGCCGGTGGATATTGGAGGATAGTGACCGGAATGCCAGAAGAGGAATTCGAGCTCCAGTGGCGCACAAGCGTCCAGCAACTCTGCAAGATCACGCGGGTGGAGATCGCAGTTCAGAAGACTCAGTTTCTGCAAGGGCGTGCCACGTCGTTTCTGATCTGTCATGTCGCTCCTGACACCTGCGCGGCTGTCGAAGCCACGAAGGCACACCTGCTGCACGGAAGGGTGATGGATGAGCGAGAAACACGCCGTGAGGTCATGCAGAGCCCAGTTCTCACCATTCTCATGTTCCCAGTAAAGGTCGCCTAGGAAGTATCAAACAGATTTAGCCTTTGCGAGGTTGTACCCGGAAGAGCAAAGAAGAGGGAGGGAAAGCAAGCGTACATGACTCGAGACGGTTCAGCTTCAGCAAGTCTCGAAACGCCTTCTGACTGCGGTCGTGATCATATTCCCGACAAGCAGTTCTGACCGCAAGAGACTTGAGGTTCGGCAGAGAGGCAGCAAGGGCCAGGTCGGAGTAGATGCCGTCGTCCTGGCGTTCTTTGGCTTTGTCGTGACCGCCGACACGTAACTCAAGCTCGGTGATAGCTTGAGCAAGAACCGGCTCAGCTTGAATCCTCGTGCGCACAGAATTACAACTCTCTTGATCAGTGATACGCACCGTGCGCCAGAGGTGAAGCTCCTGAGCCATGGCGAATAAGAGGCCGAAGAGGCAAGAAACCGTCCTGTTTGTTGGAAAGAGGAGGCTCTTATGGTTACTACTATCTTGGCTCCAACCGAACCTCGTTGCTCGGCTGCAGGTCTATCTTTGTTTTAAACGGTTTGCGGCTATAAGCGTGGGGTTACAACGGCTCGGAAGTCGGAACAGAGGCTGTATTGGGGGGACTGCCACGAGCACTATGGTAGTGAGCAAATCTTAGTTGATGGCTGGGATTCCTCGCCGGGACATGCCACCAAGGTCACTCGCCACTCACTGTTTGTTGGGAGATGGATGCTATTAGCAAGATGGAAGGTCAGCAACGTGACGTAATGATTCCAGCGAATAAGCAGGAATATTAGACCTACTGTACGACCCAACGGCCTGTAGAGATGCCCGGATCTTGACTCCGCCGCTGGTGTTCTGGTTTACTGCGTGGCCGTTCAGCTGGAAGGGACTCCCATTCCCGAGACTCGCTAATTACGGAGGGACTCGAAACAGCGCCTGCCGTGCTATCCAGCCTGAAACGCTTACACCACCTTCGAGGCATATCTGACACGCTTACGGTACTCTTGAGGCCTATCTGAAATTTGCATCTGCACCTTCGCCTACTACTCCGTCCTAGCGATATTTGCCTTCTCAAGGACTCATCCCAGATCCCAACATGGACCGTCGATCAGGAGCTGGGGTTGCATTCCAAGTTTTTCAAGTCACCAGGTAAGGTCAATCTCATAGTGTAAAACTGCATGTGTGCATATGTATATCACGGCCGCCTGGCCCTCTCCCTGTTGAAAGTTTTTTTGCGACCGAGCGACCGAATCAATCCACATTCATTTAACTTTACATTCGTTTATACATCAGCTATCATGGCTGTTTCCCAGGCCCGCCAGCCGGTCTGGCTGAAGACTATCACGTTCTTTATCTGCATTTATTTCTCTCCAGCTCTTGCCGCAGCGACTAACTCAAATGCAACGGCTCAGCTCACCACGTTCACTACCTTCCCGACAGAACCCATCAGACGGTTGAATGCGACCACGATCACTACCGAGACCCACACCGTTGTCACCGTCGGCGGAAAGACGACCAACGTCCCAGTGCTCCCTGACCGTGAGCATGGCTGTTATTTCTGCCCTACAGGGGCTGGAGGCTTGATTCTGTCAGGCTTCACACGCCCTGGCGTGTATCCGTCTCACACAGTTTCGGGCTTCCCTGCGCCGTTTCCCGAGATCACGGTCGGTCCTGCAGGCGACCCTTCCTTCAAATCACAGTCGACAAGCAGTGACGACGCTGGGCCTCATAGCAGCACTGCCCGGACCAGTTCTCACAGCAGCGCTCGCAACAACAGCAGCATCACCGACACCAAGACTCAAACTGGTACTCACATTTCCGCTGCGACCCATACTCACAGCAGTATTCAGACCAGCTCCCACAACAGCACTCGCAGCAGCAGCAGCAGCAGCAGTATCATCGACACCAGGACCCACACTATTACCCAAAGTTCCGCCGCAACCGATACTCACAGCAGCATTCAGACCGCTTCCTCTAACAGCACTCGCAGCAGTAGCAGCATCGACATCAAGACTCACACTACTACTCATGGTTCCGTCGCGACTGATACTCATACCAGTGTTCAGACCAGTCCCCACAATAGCACTCGTAGCAGCAGCAGCAGTATCGACACCAAGACTCATACTGGTACCGATAGTACCACCGCAACCGATACCCGCAGCAGCACTCACAGCAGCAGCAGCACGCACAGCAGTACTTCTTTCAGCAGCAACAGGATTCCCAGCAGCACTAGCACCAACACTCACACCAGTGCACCCACAGCATCCACTTCACTGCCCATCATCACCGTTTTCCCCACCGAGACTCCCAAGACGGTCACTGATAAGACGGTCGAGAGCGGCTCGAAGACTGCCGAGACCTCTGGCAGTCACACAATCGTGCTGCCTGTCTTGCCCAAATGGGGTAAGGGCTCTGGCTTGTGTTGGTTCTGTCCCCACTCTGGCGGAGGCTTCGTCCTGTCTGGCTTCTTAAAGCCCGGTGTCTATCCGACTGGGAACCTGCCTGGTTTCCCAGATGTCGTCCCCGAAATCACTATCGGGCCGGATCTATCCCCTACCTTTTCGCCAGAGCCGTCAGATGAGCCGACCAACAAGCCGACTTCGAGTCCTGAAACAAGCCGAAGCGATGATCACACCACGACGAAGACGACTACAAGCGATCATGTCACGACCACCACGACATCGAGTGACTGTGAAAAGGCAACCGTCAGCGACTGCAAGGTGATCACCAGCTTTTCCGTGAGTGGGTCGTCAACGGAGACGAAAACGATCACTTCGTGCACAAAGCAGACGGCCTGCAGTGCACGTGGTACCACTGTGGCTTCTGCAACAACGACGACGGCATCGGGTAGCTGCTGGCGATATGACACCTCCTTCGGCTCGGACGACACCGGCTTTGATAACAGCGCGGCAAAGCGTGACGATATTGATTCCAACGGCCACCGACGCATCCTGCGTCGCGGCGGACCTGAGCCAGCCAATGCATTTGGATCGTGCCAGCTTACGACCGCCAACAACGATCCTCCAGTCACGACTCCTGCCTATCCAGGCCCTGGTAACCTTGAGGCTGCGAACGGCGCGTCATACTGGTATGTCCCAACAACAATTGTGCCACAAGGACACAACTGTCCGGTCGTGTCTATGACGAAGTTCGCAAATCTTGCTGCACTGACGGCAGCACCCGTCATGACCGGGGTAAATGGCGGTCCTGGAGCAATCTATAAGACAGAAAAGCCGGCTCCCTTCGTCAACGTGGATCATGTGTACGAGCTGAGTCTGCTCAAGGACTTTATCGCTTCGGTTGTCGACTCTGGTCAGTTTTCCTGCGACGATTTCAATCAGTTCTTCCTGCACAAGGATGCTAGCAATGGCAATGATTACCGTCTGCAGATCATTATGAACCAGCTGCCCAGCAACCAACACCCAGACTTTGCAGGCATGGACAACGTCATCAATGCCATCAAGGGCAACATGTTCAACACCAAGCTGAAAGGTCTTCCAAACGTCAAGCAGACTCCTCAGCGTATACAGCTAGCAAACCAGATGGCCGCGGCCGCAGCCATGGTCAATGGCGCCGACATTGCCAAACTTTTCAAGGATACCAACTCGCGCATCTACAACGCTTGGCTTGGTATTGACGACTTGCTCGCGAGCGGCTGCGGTGGAGCCATGCCCAAGCCCGACGGTGGAAAGTGGGCCGATGCTTACTCTACTTTCATGACTGACTGGCTGGCGGCGCGGAACGTAGAAATCACGCGAAGCATCAAGTCCATCATCAATACAAACAAGGTCAACGATCCCGTGTTCACGAACGGTGTTAACGCCTTCAACGCCCAGTATCCTTCGGCTGGCTGGGGTTGGGACGCCGGTGCGCTCTTGGACTGGACCCAATCTCCAATGACTATCAAGAAGCGTGATGGAGCTGTGTGCTCAGCTCAATCGACCGCGAGTACGAAATCGGCACCGGCCACTACCACTAAGTCGATCTCGCCTACAACCCAATCGACCGGCAAGCCAACCACGACACCGACAAGTGCCTCAAAGACTACGCTTACAACAAACACAAAGGCGCCCACCAGCACCGCAACATCGACCAAAAGCACACCTGTTACGACCAAGAGCAAGAACAGCTCAAGCAGCAGCAACAGCAGCACAGAGGCACCAACAAAGAGCTCGTCGACTTCGACCAAGGCGTCTCCAACAACCACTGCTACGCCGACTTCGACAACATCAGCGGCAGCTACGACCTCGGCGGCAGCTAAGACCTCAGCAGCGGCTACCACAGGCGGAACGCCATGCGTGGGCAACCAGATCGAAGGCTCCTGCGTGCAAGCTTCACTGCCCAGCGCCACGCCCGACTCTGGAATCGAATCACCGATCTGCAACAAGGTCGACTCTTCGGACAACGATTTCGTCCGCATCAACGCCGACAAAGCGCAGAGCGCAGCCACGACCTACTGCCAGAATCTCGTCAACGGCAAGACGGTCCTGACCGCGGACAACACCGCGCCCAAGCCCGGGACCGAAGCCAATGCCGCTGAGGACGGAGGAGAGCTGACGCTGAGCGTGTTGTTTGACGTTGACAGCTGCGATCCCGGCACCTCTGCCGCGGACCAGAAGGTGGATTTCGGAGCCATGGGCGTGGACACGTGCGTGCAGAACCTCTACCAGGGCATCGCCGAGTCGTGCGCCCAGGACTCTACCTGGGGCGACTACAACAAGGACTACACCCTCGAGGGCGGCGCCTGGGCTGGGAGCTGCGCGCTGTGGGCCATGTCGGGCATCAAGTCTTGAGGGGCCGTAGGAACGAACATATCAAGAACTTCACTTTTACCTTGAGGGTATTCTTTTCACTTCTATAGACTTTCTATATTCGAAAATTTTATAACGAAATGGGCGACTGTTTCTTATCAGGCTGATCTTCTGGAAGAGAACAAATGAGGACATCGCGAAGTGAGTAGCTATGCACAGACATGTTGATCTGGCCCCGGGTGCAGTAAACCTAGAGGTCCACAGTCTGGCTGGGTGCAGGACAGTTCGCCTCTGCCCTGAACCTTGCCTGCCAAGCACTTTTCGGGCACTTCATATACGTAGTTTGTGATTGTGTGCAAAAATGGGGGCCAGAATGGACCTGATCCATGCGTATCGCTATTGCTCAAAGGACTTTCCGCGGTTTGCCAAACTACTTACCCGCCTGCCTGCACACCAAGGCAGATCACTCAAGTATCTGGGTACGGTGATTGAAGGCTTGAGTAATTTTTTTTAGGCAAATTTATGGATTCATAGTCTGGTACTAGTGATATAGAAAGTCAGAAACCCTGTGTGTCAAGTACGCACTGAGCAGCCGTATTGACTGTCTTTCCACTCCCGCTTGATGCAGCCACCGTCACTTTTAGCAACACCAGTTCGTGGATTTGTCCTGGAACGTGCGTGCGTGCGTGCAGGGTAATCTCCCGACAGTAGCCGTTGAGTGAACATTCCAAGGCAGGGCAAATAAACGCTGGGTTACAAGGAAATAGTCACATGGCGATCTACATTGTCCGCTTGACCGCTCTGTGCTGAGGTTTTAATATGGTTATAGTGGACGGGATGCCTCTTTCTCCTCAGCCCATAGTGGTGTGTGTGTGTGTGACAGTAGCAGAAGAACTCAGCCGTTACGTTACCTCCAAAGCTCTTACGATCGATTCATCAAGAGCAGTAATCGGAATGTCCACCGGCTCGTCCTCACCGATGAGTCCTTAAGACTTACGTGCCACGGATCGCCAAAATGCTTTGCCCCCTCCACCAGAATTGCACATCACGCCGTTTGCCTTACTGTGCCTGCTTTCCGCACGCCCTGCCTCAGCCAGCCCACAATGTTAGTACCCAGCCACAGACAGCCACAACTGGGGGCGGTATACTAGTCAAGGGTTCTACTAACACGTAGAGAGATCTTCTTCAAATGACTCGGGAACCTCAGGAGGTCTGCATCATCATCATCATCATCATCATAGCTGATGATTCAGTTTCATTGCTAACCCTACCGACAATGACTTTCCCTAGTATTCAATCCTACAATGACAGGAAACCAAGTGAGATGAGCTTTTGATGTGAGATATCACTGGTGACAAGGCTCATCATTGCCTGAAATACCCAAGGCTAGAAGCGGAAAGGAAGGATAGAGAAGCTCTGCGCGCGCGGGTCCGACTTGGAGATGGCGTCGCGGAGTCTAACTCAACATGGCGCATGTTCCCGCTCCACGACGGCACGCGTAGCTGACTTAATACGGCTGCGTACCCGCGCGCGCGTAAACAATACACACACATACACACACACACGTGACTTTGCCTCGAGTTTCCAACCTCACGATTACTAACTCATCGACTGAAAAGCAATTTTTCTGCACGTTACGCCCGTAGCAGCTATACGTCGAGTTACTCTTTGCGCCCGCGCGGAAGCAAGATCCGATCCAGCTTGGCTCCGATATGATTGTCGCAAAAGTTACAGCCAATGAACACACACGGGTAACTGTTGCTACGGTGAGAGAAATGAAGCCCTATCGTCAATCTTGCCCATCAAGCAAGTCGTTGGTAGGTTAGTTAGCCCACCACACAAGGTTCGCGCAGACAGTGATCCCGCTCATAGCTGCTGCCGCTCCAGTCCGGTCTCTTTTAGAGGGACGCCTTAAAATGGTCAGCCTCGTCTGATGTGCCGCAACAGGACTGAAGAAGCGTGAAGATTTGCGGCTGCCGGATCTGGAGGCAGTAGGACTCTTGGTCTGTGCGAACCCTCTCCGATTGGTCTCCGGCTCGTCTCCGATTCCTTTCCCGTTCGTCTCCCATTGGTCATGCATTGGTCTTCGATTCGTCCTTTCTTGAACGTCTTGGTGGTGATTGAGTACCTAGCTACCTAGCTACCTAGCTACCAAGGCATTCATTATACAGACGGGTATTGACTAAACGCTGAATAAGCGGGTACTCAACCGTCTCATCTTCAGCTTACCAGTCGGCACGTTGAACAAGTGGCTTGAGGTCTGGACTTGGGGAGAGGGGGCCAGCTCTAAAACATCCTATTCATACCTGATTCGGTATACGAGCGGGCAATCATATTGCGACTGTGACTTGCTGACCGTGGGGATAAAAAAAAAAGCAAGTGCCTCCACACAGGGTGACGGCATATTCCAACCTGAGTACTGGATGCCTAAAGCTGAGCTCTCGGTATGCTCCTTCCACGCCTTGGCGATCTGGAACGTACCGGACTGTGGGACGCCCGAGCCACAGTCTGCTGCCACAGTCTGATGACAGTCTGATTGATACAGGCTTACCGCCAGCCCAGAAAGACCCTTCAGGGCTGGCTGCCTCGCAGAGCCAACGTCTCGTCAGCTTCAGGATGGTGATGAGCCGTATTCTTCATCCACAAAACCCGGAGACGGCCAGGCGCTGACGAGGAGAAAGCCGGAGAAACCCCACAAAAGCCAGGTATCGGTGCAGGTGAAGCTGTGCTGCGGCACCTCCGACCTCGTGGAGATTGACCTCGAGGAGGTTGACCTCGCGGTAGTTGCCCCCAGTCGAAGGCCGACATGATCGTCAGTGACTTGGTAAAGCCGACGACTTGAACTTGAGCTCGAACGCGCGATCAGGTCTGAGAAAAATGTGTATATATATCTGCATCTTCTCGCACTTTTCGAATCTTGAAATCCATCACTCCTCTGCATCTCTACAGCATCACAGCTTTCAACACCACATCTCTCACAATCAAGACCTTTCTCCAGGCAACGTCACCATTTCCGTCAAGATGCAGTTCATCACCGCTCTGACCCTCTTCGTCGGCGCCGCCAGCGCCACCACCTTCCAGGCCTGGAGCGGCGATCAGTGCAACTCAAGCGCTGGCAGCAAGGTCACCCTTCACTCCGGCGGAAGCTGCGAGGAAATCGGCGGCCGCCACTCCTTCGTCGTTCAGGGCGACAACTGGAAGGCCGTCTACTACCAGAACGGCGGCTGCAACCAGGCCGGACGATCGGCAACGGCCTCGGGCGGTCCCAACCAGTGCGTCAACATCAACACCGGCTTCGCCGTCGGCTCCGTCTGCATCGGAGGTATGTCAACGTCTTTACCTGCCACTTTATTTTTGCTTGTGCTAATGGAAATTTCTTTTTTCTTAGGCACCGGAGGCAGCCTCAGCAACTGCTCTTAAGCGTTGGGTCAGTGATCAAGTCCTGACACCGGAACTGCGCCTGCCGCGTGCAATCCGGGGTCTCGACTTGAAAAGTGGGGGAGTGAGATGGGCGATTACATTCGTTGGACTGGAAAACTCGTGTTCTCACTTGTGTGGACAGTCTCTCCGGCCTTTTGTCAGGAAAGCCGTAGAAGGGGTGGACGACAGGAGATGGGAGGTTTGATAGGCGCACTTCTCAGCGCGTGCTCTTCTGCATGCTCAATCGTACATCAAATCCAATTCTGTTTCTTGTCGAACAAATGAAGGCATCGTAAATACCATGACTGCTCAGACTTGAGGTAACTGAAAAGATTCAAACTCGTAGACGTCCGCCCAGGCCTGTGTGAAGACTTTTGGCAGCAGGACTGCCTCTAAGCCAATCAATCCAAGATGTATGAGGTCATTCACAGGGACTAGAGGGATGCTGCAAACAGTGTTCGCACAGTGGGATAAGGCTTTGGGGTCAACATGCAGTGTGAGGTTTCAGCGTACATTTAGAAACGCGAGGATATTCACATCAGCACAGCATTCAGAACATGACTGAGTACGCAGATCAATCATATAGACTAGTGACAAAGAAAGTATCTGATGTAACCAGTAGAGGCATGTACATAGGACAGCAAGGTTCCTGAGTTGTTAATTCATTCCTTGAAGTTTGTATCAAGGCATCTACTTTGGTAGGTAGGTAGGTGGTCGTGATCTCCGTGGTGCTGCTGTTAGGTAAGCAACCCCGGGCCCATCTCCGGGTGGGCCCATCTCCGGGTGGGCGCTAACTCATCGTTGACACGGGTATTTGGCCCAGCTTGGCACACAGGGCCCCTACTAGTGTGCTACACTCACAGAGCTCTGCTACAATTGCTCAGCCTTCGACCACCGTGCCGCAACAGTCAGAGGAGAGGGATCATCTCAGGGTGAAAGTGGTGAGGAGACCCCAATGTTTGGTCGTATATACTAGGTCGAGGCAAAATCTTACGTGAATAAAAGGCAAATTCTTCAGATGTGGTGGTGGCTTACTGGTACCCATACCTGCGGCCGTAGCCTTGTGCGGGCTTTTCAATAACGCCACCTCAGCAGCCGCAGCTACTGTACATACCCGCGCGGAATAAGCCGTATACCAGGCATCAGCTGACCGCCCTTTTCAACTTTCTCACAAATTCGAATGAAGCGACTTTGGGTTTCTGTTTTCGCTCGCTGTGGAAGGCGCGGAGATCGAGCAAGAAATCGAAAGCTTTGGGTGGGAGATGTTGTGTGTATAAGCATGAGTCAAGCGCGAGCCCTAGCGAGGCCGGTTGTGGTAGGCGAAAACGGTCTTTGGTGGTCAAAGTCGCGCCTTCCATCGGATAGTTCCTCGGGATGCCGATACCGGTAGTCGTACTTGCTTGTTCGGGACGAAGAAATCTTGACCGGCATGGTGACAATATGCATGGCTCCGATCCTGCCGTCAAAACGAGGGAAAAAGGGAAAAGATGCGGTAGATCGGTCGCATGGATGAAATCACCAAAGTGAGAAATGTTTGCCAGTCATGTCATCCATATATTCCTTTTCTATTTACTTTCGAGTATTTGGTTCAAAAAACATCGTTAGTATCGTCATACATGAATGCCCGTTTGCTTCGTTCCGTCATTCAATGTAATTATTGCGGTCGTTGCAAGATCTCAGCATCGAGGCATACTCGTTGCAACTGTGCCGAAGCCATCTCTCTGCCCCCAAGCCGGCCCCATCCAACCGTCTTCTACCGATCAGTAGCTCTCTGACTTCTTCGCCCTCAGTCTTGCGCCGTAACGCCACAGGATCGCGGTGGCTGGCACGCCGATGCCAAGCGACAGAAACCCGAGTAGGCTATTGCCCCAACCGTATCCCAAGACCTCATACATGCGAGGAGCGAAGAGCGGAAAGCCAAAGGCAGCCAGGCTTCTGAACAGCTGCGTTGCAGCCGAAGCACTACCCACGTGCTCACTGTACGAGTCCATGATGTATGCCTGTAGCCCAAAGCCGAAGCTCTGCATGCCCAAGGCCAAGACAGCTGCTCCAATGTCGACCACTAGCCAGAAGACATGTTTCTCGGCTGCCCAGCCGTAGATGAAGAGTCCGATGGGCGTGACGATGGCTCCCGGGAGCAAGAGAGGAATTCGTAGCTCGGGTCCCTGTACCAGACCGCCCTCTTTGGTTTTGAAATTGTTCTTGAGCTTACGATACAGAAAATCCATGAGTGGCCCGCACAGCGCGGAACCGAGGATTTCGCCAAGAAACAGGGAGAGGTAATGCAGACCGCTGATGCTGGTGGACTCGCCGTAGGCAGTTGTCCAGAGCGTGGCGAAGCTGGACAGAGCAAAGTAGAGCAGACCATAATTCAGGCCGCTGAGGATGGCTTGAATTTGAATGGTTGGGTGAAAGAACAGAAGGCGCAACGGTCGTGAAAAGCCCATCTTGAGCTTCCATCCGATCGAGCGACCCTCCTCTTTGGTCTCAACTGGGGCCATGTGGCGTGAGTCTCCAGTCTCCTTGCGAAGACGCTCAGCCTTACGCCGTAGGATCAGTGGAGCATATGTTTCGTGGAATACTGGAATGGAGATGAGAGCTAGCACGGCCTGGACACAAGAGGTGGCCCAAAACATCCATCGCCATGTGGTGTACTCTGTGATGAAGCCACCGACAATGGGACCGGCCGCGGCAGCAAGGAGTGGGAACAAGATGTAGAGGCTCAGGGAGCGACCTCTCTGCTCGGGAGCCCACACGTCTGCGAGAACACCGTAGCCGAGCGAGTAGACGGCGCTTGCGCCGAACCCGGCGAATAGGCGAGCGGCAATGAGCAGGCCCTTGCTGTTGGCAAAGCCACATACGAAATTCCAAAGCAGGAACCAAACATTGGTCATGTGTATGACCGGCTTCCGACCATAGATCTCAGACAAGGGACCGATGACGAGAGGTCCAAATGCCGAGGCGAGCAAGTAGACTGACATGGTCATGACGGCCTCGGTGCTGTTCATGTTGAGGTCTGACTGGATCGTGGTGATAGCCGGAGCCATGATCTTTGACAGAGTGGGTCAGTAAAGAGAAGTTCAGCATAGTAGAATCTCGAAGGTGGCGAACGTACCGTCGACACCATGATGCGGTTGAAACCAGTTGCTGAAAGCACACCCGTCACCTGCCACTTCCGTAGACGTCCCCAGTCTTGAGGATTTTCCGGATCAGATGGCTTTGAGAAGCTGACAAGAAACCCATCTTTGCTGTCAACTTCTTTGACACCTAGTTCAGCTGTTTCAATGCCATTGCCTGTCTTTGGCGGTACCCCAAGTTCCTCATCTACAATTGGCTGCGAGCCCTGCAAAACCTTCTCTTCGAACTTGGCCATGGCTACTCAGGCTTCGAAAATGTCGAACAGAATTGACTGAGATGGACAAGAGAGAATTGCTGAGGGCATGCGATGTGCTTTATACATCAAGCTCGTGCTACTCAGACCCAAAAGCCGCGCTCACGACCTGGCGGCGTCGAATAAACACGATACGACGCCATCACGGATTAGACACAATCTTGATTCATAGCAAGAGTCCGAGGCTATGAGTGACACTTGACCACATCAAGCAGGTGATCTGGCGATAGAGCAGGCTACCATGACGAGCGTGCAGGCGGAATGTCTCCGTTCTGAACAGATGATCAGTACAAGGGACAGCGAGAGGACGTTGATAGGTCCAAGTGCTTACACAAGCATTGACAGTCGGTACCCGCGCGCGGGATGGCGAGGGTGGGGATGGCAGCTATGAGTCACAGCCGGAAATTATCAGATGGTCCTCGTAAGTGTTATTGGTTGGGATCGACAGTGTCGTAGAATCATCTAATCAGATCGATCTTATCTGATGGTCGAAGACAGCGAATCCCCAACCCTCGGTCTCTCGGACTCGTTCTCGGACATGTTGGTAGCAGCCTGTGTGTCGGCCGAAGTTGGAAGTGTCTTCCCTTGCGTTTGTTTTAGCGCGTTCAACAAGGTCCATGTTGGGGCTACACATGTGAACAGGACAACAACGCTATTGTCACTACCGGAATAGTGGTATAACATTACCTCCGTTCGGCTTCACGAACATGATATGGGGTGATCTCAGGCAGCGCTGCGAGGTAATAGTTTCTTTGACGCGCGGTGTCGCACACCGGCAACCATCACTACCTAGGTACTGGTTAGGCGAGAACCAGCCATACACGCGTGGGCTTGGCATGCAGCGTGACTTCGACGCGTCAACGGCGAGCAGCAATGAGACCTGACACCTTAGATATTGGCTTCCATCGCAGACGTCTTGGTCCTCTCGCCTCTATACAGAACTACCGAAGTTGAAGTATGTATGCAGATTGCAAGTGGGGTTCAAACAAACAATGAATATTAAGAACCGCCCAAGTATTGAATTCTGGATCGAACGTGAATGGAGTGTGGGCAGAAGGCATCTCCCTAGCAGCGTGAATGCATTTGCCATTTGCCGGTGTCCATCCAAGACGAGTACCTGGGTGCCCCAATACGTACCTACACAATGGTTCCATCTTGCCTAGTTCCTGAGTCGGTCTTTGGGTTACTCAGCTGCGCTTAGGGAATCGGATGGGCATCCGGCTGTTCGCTGTGCAAGCCTGCACCTATGCGCCCAGGGCTCAAATTGCGCTACGTCCTTGTTGACAGACCCGTCGAGGGCTGCAACAACCACTGGCTTTGTCTTTTGAGCTTGCAACAGTTTGGTTGCCGGCAAATATTTTATACAATACTATATCAAACGAGAATGTCACTCACCTTGGTCATCCCGAGAAAGGCTTGTCAACCCAAACCCTCCTATACAAACAAAGACAACCTGTCCAGCAGCAACCGAACGTCTATATGAGTATAATCCCCAACTTTAGCTTAACAAAGCTCCTAATTTGGGAATCTCGCTGCCCTCTTTTCTTTCCATTACTTGCAGGCTCATACCTGAAGGCTTCGCGCCGTGGCTTTTCAGAAGCTCTGTCATCTTTCTGTACCCTGATCTTTCTGAGATATCAAATGCGTTTCCCATCTTTCCAACGATATGAACGTCAGCGCCATGCTCCAGCAGCAGCTTGACGACAGACTCTCTGCTTCTGCTGACAGCAACCTGCAATGCTGTGCTGTAATCTCCTCCTTCAAAGATCTCGTTGACTTCTGCTCCCCGTGCAAGCAAAACCTCCACCAGGCTGCGATCGCCTTGTCCTTTCCGTTCATCAAATACACTGCTCGTGTCGGCTGCAAGATAAAGGAGAGGTGCTGAACCATGCCATACCGCATTGATGTTGGCTCCGTGGTCAAGGAGCCATTCGGCCTGCTGCGATAAATTCATGATGTCCTCGGCCGCTGCAAAATGGAGAGCAGTCTTGCCGTTCTCGTCTGCTTTGTTCACGTCTGCGCCGTTGTCCAACAATAGTTGCAAGAGCCCAACATCTGCTGCTGTCTCTACCATCCTTGCCAGAGGGCTAGGCCATCGCTTTGTTCCTTGATTGACGTCCGCCCCATGTTGAAGTAAAAGTTGTATCGTTTGAGCGGTAGCTGACGCCATCAGAGGCGTCCAGCCGTACTGGTCTTCTCGGTTAACCTTTGCACCATGCGCCAGGAGAGCTTTGATGATCTTGATGTTTTCGCTCTCTATCGATTGAACCGATGTTGCCTGGTCTTGGAGCACATCATAATCAAACCTTGCAACATGTGCCAGAAAAGCATGGTCAGCTTTGATGCTTTCGATCTCTATCGCTTGGATCAAGGCGACATGGCCCTTGGGAACTTCTCGGTCGACTTCAGCACCACTTTCCAGCAGCAACTCTATCGCCTGAAAGTGCCCATTGCGAATCGCCAAGTTGAGCGGCACCTCACCCTTCCTGTAAGGCCCGTTCACATCCGCACCAAGTTCCAAGAGGAGCTTCATCGCATCAATTTGCTTATTGAAAGTCGCAACCCCGAGCGCTTGGTGGGGCAGCTGAATCATTGATGTGATCAGAAGCTTGTGATATTCATCACCATCCATAGCACGCAGTTGCGCGACAGGATTGGTACGGAACTGCTCTTTCGCCACTTGCAGAGGTGCGTAGTTGCTTCGGCTGTACATATTGACTTTTGCACCATTGTCAACGAGCAGACGCATTACTTCGATATGGCCATTCCAGGCCGCAAGCGATAAAGCCGCAGCCCTGTATCCTCTCGCCGCGTTCACATCGGCGCCCTTGGCGAGCAGAAGTTTGACGGCTTCGAGATGCCCCGCTTCAGCCACAACCTGAAGTGCCGCCTCGGAGTCCCGCTCGTGCGTCCTAGTGATGTCAGCTCCGCTGTCAATGAGCAACTTCATCGTCGCAACATGGCCTTCCTGAATCGCACACCTCAGGGCGAATTCCTTTTTAACATTCGCACCTCTCGCCAGCAGAAACTCCATTGTTCTGAAATCCCCTTTTCTAGCCACAGTCGAGAGCGCCATGCCTATATCATGAGGCCATTGATCGAAATTGACTCCGTTTTCGAGGAGCAACTGTATTGCTTCGATGTTACCGTTTTTCGCCGCCGAAAACAAAGCTGAGCCATTACCTCCACCTGTTTTGCCAAGATGGGCACCTCTCGCCAGCAGAATTTCCATTGCTCCAAGATGTCCCCTCGTGGCCGCAGCAACTAGAGCTGTGTTACGAAGACTGTGCGACAACTGAACATCAGGTCCTCTGTCGAGCAGTAACAGCATCATCTCAGTGTTTCCCAGATAGGCTGCCGCCTCCAGAGGCGACTTATACTTGTAACGTGAATAATCGAAGGCGCTTCGAAAATCCCGCCGCAATCGTCGCGACATCTGGCATGTGGCCTCCGCTGCGAAGCTGACGTCTGCACCACGATTAAGCAGTAGCTGCGCAACATCCACACGACCATGCAGTACTGCTTCAAGAAGAGCCGAGCAGCGGGGACGATGTGCATCTTCAAACCTGGCGCCACGATTCAAAAGCCACCGGACCTGCTTAAGGGGAGCTGACGCGCACGCAATAGCAAACGCCTTTGTGCCCTGGCGGTCACCAACTTCGGCGCCGTTTTCGATGAGGAGCTGTGTGAGATTGTGGAAACCTTCCTGCAAAGCGAGCAAGAGAGCGGAATTGGCACTCGGCGAGGCTTTCATGCCCACTTGCTCGAAGAGAACTCTCAAGACATTCTCGTGGCCATGAATAGTGGCGAGTTCCACAAGAGTGTAGCCATTCCACCCAAATGTTTCTGACTTTCCTTCGCGGTCTAGGTCATCAACAAGTCGTACGATGTGCTCATCGAAGCCCCAGCAACAAGCCAGTACGAGTTTGTTCTTAAAGTCAACACCTTTTTCACAAATCCAAGAGGTTTCCCCCGAGCCATAGTAGACCATGTCCGGTTCGAGTTCGAGCCAACTCTCGTATTCGCCAGGGTCGAAAAGCATTTGCTCAAGTCGCGATCGTAAAGGGTCCTCTGAACGGCTTTCCCCAGCCTTACTAGCGTGATAGGCCCACTCGTTCAACCAGTAGTTCGCATTGAACTCAATGGAATGTGTGCGTCCAGAAGCTGTCACAGTGGCTTCCATAGTCATCTCCAGACACTGGTCAGCTGCGCCGGCGTGCAGCTCGTGTTGGGCAAAGTCTTTGTTATTCTTGATAAAGTCGGCATCTTCAAAGAACTCTCGTACCGACAGGTGACAGAATCTGAAAGCATCAACTTTGTCATCAAACTCAACGAGGCTGAAGCAGTATCGCAACAGAAGCTGTCGCTCTTTCGGTTTTCCGCTTTGCACGTGACCGACAAGAAGACAGAACTCGTCAAGCTTCAGCTGCCGATTTGCGATTAGCAGCCACTTGAATGTTTTGAGCGCAATCTGGTACTGGTCAGGTGTTTCCCTTTTCATCTCAGTCATCTCTCGTGCATAGAGCTCATCGTAGCTTTCGAAAAGACTGCCTGGAAGCCGGTCGAGCGATGAGCGGATCTCACACTCATCGCCGAAGCTTTTGAGACGTTGCAACTGCAGAGAGACCCATCGAAATCTAGATGCCCATTCAGCATACTTTCAAGACGCCACAGAGTGTCCTCATAAGACTCACATGCCGCCATGCTTTTCAAGGATTCGATCGATAATGTATTGTCGCAATTCTGAAGAGACTTGACCGTTCATGATCGCACCACGTTTGATCTTCAAATCTAACTCGTGGATCACGTAGCGACCTATATCGTCATTGTTGCTTTCGGCGTCGATGCGTACTTCTGGATACTTCAGAATGGTCGATTGCAGACCGTAATCGCTGCGACTCGTGACAAACAACTTGACGAGCTCAGTGGTTTCATTAAGAAGGTCGTCGAGAAAGTCCAACAGGTCACTCCTGGTCTTTGGGTTGCACTCGTCCAAGGCATCGATGAGGATGAAGGTAGGTCCACGGGCCTCTATCAAACTCCTGCATAGGTATAACATGTCTCCGCGTTTGAGCTCACCCAACTGATCTCTTTTTCTAAATCGGTCGACAACTTCCGAGCTGATCCCAATTCCCCCGCCGGGTTGGACCGATAGCTGTCTCGTGAGAGAGCGCATAATTTGCACTGGGTCAGCCCTTTCGGACTCGGCCTTGGATCGTAGACAGAAAAACCAGAGAGGGCTAGGGGTTGCCTTGAGTACAGTTTGATCTTGCAAAGCTTTGATAGTGATGGAACTGGACTTGTAAGCTCAAGCACCAAAGCATCTTGAGGACTGAGAACGAACAGTAAAGTGCTCTTGCCTGATCCTGGCGGACCGTGAATCCGAAGTACCTCGGATGCGCTTGAATCGCGCCAGGAAACAAAGTCCTTCTTCTTGAAGAGCCACTCACCCGTTCCCTCTAGAGCGCGTTCGAGATTTTTGTCGAAGTGATCGTCGTGAGGAACGCATGAAATCCAATCCAGAATATCTTGCCGCTCGTTTCGCTCCACAATATTGAAGATGCCGTGTGAAATATCATTGACACTCCGAATACTCTGTTTCAATTCATCAAATTCGGAGAGTCGCTCCAATATCAGGCCCAAAATTTGACTGTCTTGCCGTTGGGTGTCTTGGCTGACCAAGGAGCAGCAAGTTCTGACTTTGTCCGCAGTTTTCTGTATCCGCTCAAGATGTTCCGTATACGCGGATTCGAATTCGAAGGGGCTCTTCAAAATCTTTACTTTTCGGAAATTAGCCCGTCAGGTAGCGACTTCAAAGCTTTGAGGCCACAATTACCGAGTTTCTTGCTTTGAAAGTATCTGATGTACTTAGCGAGAGTGGTAAAAACTTCAACGTGAAAGTCGATGCAGGCTTGCTGCAGTAGGCCTTCAGCTGGGCTGTTGCTGTCTTGGAAAATTTGCTCTATCACATAGATTTCTGAAAGATACTTGCTGATGCTCTCAGTGCCACTCCAGACCGTCTTCTCGATCTCATTATAGGATATCGCGGTCTATGATGCATTTCAGTATATTGTCTGGGTCAGGACTCGCTGCAAGCCGTCATCGTGTACCTTCAAGATGAATCGGATACCTGCCCATGGAATTGCAGCGTGCTGTGGGTCATACGAGACGGCGACGTCGCCGACTTCCACAAATTTTTTGACGAAGGCGGCTATTTTCTCAAGCGAATCTCGGACCACGAAAGTGTGTCCATCGTTGAGTTTGATCTTTCCGCCGCGCTGCCTGGCGCGCTCGAGCTCAGAAGATACGAATCGTTGCAGCTGTTGGCGCCATTCTTTGTCCTGGGAACAGGCTCAAGATCAGCCGAGGCTCTTTTCACGATTTTCAACCCCAACACTCACCCGAAAGCCCACATCCGTGCACTTCTCTAACCGGGCGGCACCATCTGAGTCCAAAATCTTGTAGTTTTGAAAAGCCCGCTCATGGATAGCCAGAAAGTCTAGGCGTGGCGTTTGGCCGGGATTATCAGACACACCGGAAAGATAGGATGCTCTTCGAGAACTCGACGGCTTCGGCTGCTCCAGTTTCGAGGTTGATGGCAAGCCGATCGGCAAGTCGGGCCCTTGAGCAGTGCGATGCGACAGGCTCGAAGAGCGATCCCGAATTTTCGATCGAACCCTGTCCGCAGTCCTACTCAGCCAGTCTCTGCGCCTTTCCCGCTTACTCGTTGTATCAGCTGAAACATCCTGCTCGGACATTTTCCGTAATGGACAATAGCACAAAGGTAGTTAAGCCGCTCCAAATCGGCCACAAGATGAAGATGATATACGACCAGCAATCTACACAAATAGAAATTACCACCGCGATGATACATGTCTCAACATGGCCTTCAAACAAGACAGAAAAAAAAGAAGTCAAAAGTCAGGAACTCTCACCCGCAAGGGCTTGCAGGAAACCCCGACCTGGCGAGTAGATATGAAGAGAACATGCAAGCACCCGCTAGCAAGGCAGGCGCTTAGCAGGCAGTTCATGGCTGCATAGTATATAGCTCAGCCGCAGCCACAGGAGATGGTGCGGCTGAGATCGACGCATTTGAAGCAAGGCTGTCGAGTCGAGCAGACGATACTTGACCGAAAATGGGTGTCATTTGAGAAGGGTGTGCAGCTCATATGCATGGTGAGGCCCATCTCACCACTGTGCCACACAGTCTTGCGTTTTCAAGTCGAAGCAGTTCTTCTTAAACGATGGATTGGTGATACAAAAGCATCAGCGAGGTCACCACGTAGCCGCCGGGTTGCACTTGCTCCACAATAAAAGTGGAGAACAAAACGTGATGGTTCAGTTGCTGATGGGGCTCACAAGTGAAACCAGGCGCTTAGTGATCGAATGTGGGAGGGTGGGAGGCGGTTCGCAACCATGCGCGGTTCGCAACCATGCAGCTGTGCAGATGCACAGGCTGACCCAAAGACCGGTCCGTACCTAGGTAAGAGAGAGGGGTAAGCATCACGTGACCGTAAGCGTTCCTCTCGGGTGTCGCGTTTGTGAGATGTTTCCACACACTTGCCAGCGAAGATGAATACCTAGGTGTTCAGCAAGCCGATCATGACTTTGCCCTAAAACCTAGCCGTTTCAACCTTGTAGGCTCAGCGCTACTTCGCTGGAGTCGCCTAATTTGTACCGGCTCATCATTTTTGAGCTGGAGTGCATGTTCGATACCGGACCGGAACTTCAGTTGCTGACTCTTGTTTTCCGTCGTATCTCAAGCTATGCTTCTAGCGCCTTCCTTCTTTCTTCAGCATTCGAAAATGGAAACGGATGCTTCGCTAACTATGAGACGACGGGCCGTCACGAGGGGTATATCTAGAACTGCAACAGTGTACAACAAGTGACCTGAGCATGAGCGCAAAGTTGGAGGTCACGATCTGGGGAAATGAAGACGATTGTCTGAACATGATTTTGGGGCTGAGTCTGTTGAATTTGAAAAAAAAAAAAAAAATAGAAATAGTTTTATTCTTTCTCGAATACTGATTAGTGACAGCACTAAGCCCCTGCGGATTGAGGCTGTTGCTGCTGCTGCACTGCTGTTTGAAGCTGGACAATCTGCGATCGCTGCACATCCGATTTCTTCTGTATAGATGAGATTTGCTCCTCGATTCGCTTGCTGGAAGCATACGAAATGGTCAGTGATTCACCCCTCTCAGCAACGAATACTCTCAAAGGACAACTCGAGTCTTGAAAATTTTCGGAAGACATACAGTTCCTTCTCAATGAACTCTAATCTACCATCCACAGTCGATAAGGCTTCATCTCGATCTTGCTTCAACAACACCGGTCCAGCCTGTTTGTAGATTGTCTCTTCTGGCTTCAGATTTTTGAACTCATGTTGCACGCCTTGATTCTCGTGTTGCTGCGCTTCGAGCTTCTGGCGTGCATTTACGGCGTTCTGAAGCTCTGCGGAACATAAAATATTAGCAAGGTTCCAACAAGACACAGATTGAATAGAAACGCCGTTCATGAACCTGATCAAGATTGGTGAAACATACCGTCTTGGGTCTTTTGGTAGTCTTTCGCCAAAACTTGGAGCTTTTGCTGTGTTTGGTCTGCCATGGCTGTGTGTAACAAAAGATTGCAGATGGTGGAATAGTACAACGCTTTTGTTCTTCAAGGCTCTTTTCTACGCTTCACGGTCCGAGGTATATCTAACAGACAACAATGAATAATGCATGCAATCTTGGCAAAGTACAAAGAAGTACAACTGTTTGGAATTTGTTGCTCGCCAAAGATTGTGATAACTTGAGTCGATCGTTTGAACCAAATCTGACACTTGCGCCTGTCGTGGTGCGCGCAAAATAGCAAGCAATGCTTATTTTTCAAATCTCTCACCATCAGTATTGTTATTGTTTTTTTGTGTTCTGATGTCCGCCATAGAACTAGACCGATCCACTCCCCTCCACCCAAACCAGCTTGTAGTGGACCATCAACAAGAGTCTTTCCTTCCCCCAGTACAATAGCTACGTGGAGCCTGCGTGCGTGCGACTGCTTATCTGTCGCCGCAGCCGAAACCAGCCGTGCACCGGCTCGTCACCAAGCAAACACGCCCGCCGCCAAGTAAATGCAATGGCAACCGCAACTGCAACTCTTGTCCCACTACAAAGCGGGTGCGCTGACGTGGTTGAAGCTATAATGTGAGCCAATGCCGATTTTCTTGGCAGAGCCGTCGCCTAACGTCTCGAACAGATTCCCATCACCTGTAGATGCTATCTGTCTTTGACACTTGACATATTCCTGCCAATATACCGTCAGACAATAAGAAGCTCACAGCCGGCGTACGATCAGCTACACTTGCCAAATTTAACACTAGGTGCATTTACCAGGAGAGAGAGGGGCGTCGAAAGAGAGGGGACACGACACGCTTGCGAAGGTCTCGACCGAGCTGGTAAACACCCAGCCCTCCCCCCCCACACCCCCGGTGCCTGGTGAGACCGTCTGAGACTGGACCGGAACATCAGGCGATTGCAAATACAACTCGAAACAGACCATCGCATTACAAGTGCAGCGAGTGACTGTATCGCTTCTTTGGAGAGGTATTTGCCATCTCACAACTGCTCAGAGTCAACACTTCTCCGGAGACCGCGAGGCGATCACCACCCGCTAACGACAGGTTGCTGTTGATACATCACCAACGACATCAGATTGTATCTGATCCTTTCACTGCCCATTCGAAACAAGCGACACAATCTCCCCCCTGCGCGACTTCAGCATGGCCGAACCCGATTTTCTAAACCGCGGCATCGAGGAGGCGAAAAAGGCTGTCACAGCTGACAGGGCTGGTGAGCGCGAGGAGGCTTGCCAGCTCTACTCCGCTGCGGTGGATCTCTTCTTCATCGCGAAGAGATCGAAAAGATACGCGAAGAACCCAAGGGCCCAGGCTGTGATAGTATCAAAGATCAAGGAGTACTTGACACGCGCCGAATATCTGCGAGAACAGTTAAAAGACGAGAGTGACAAGAAGAATGCGGCCGCTTGTGGCGCTAACGGCAAGGCATCCACCAAGGGCAATGGAGAAAGTGCCTCTGAAAGAAAGAAGCTGGAAGAAGCGCTCGAGGATACTATCGTGAGGGAAACGCCAAACGTCAAGTGGGACGACGTCGTCGGCCTCCGAAAAGCGAAGACAACGCTTAAGAACTCTACGATCACGCCTAATAGACTCCCAAGATGGTTCCAAGGCGAGAGAAAGCCATGGGCAGGAGTTTTGCTTTATGGTCCGCCTGGAACGGGCAAAAGCTTTCTCGCCAAGGCTGTCGCTACCGAGGCGAAGGGCACGTTCTTCAGCGTGAGCAGCAGTGACTTGGTATCGAAATGGATGGGTGAAAGTGAAAGGTTTGCTTACTCCAAGGGTGGATGAGTGCGTTCAGACGATCGTAGAGACGCTGATTCTCCTATTGACAGATTGGTCAAAGCACTTTTCAACATGGCACGTGACAAAAAACCCTCGGTCATCTTCATCGACGAAATTGATGCACTGTGCGGGCCTCGAGGCGAGGGCGAGTCCGAGGCTTCGCGACGAATCAAGACTGAGCTGCTCGTCCAGATGGATGGCGTCAAGTACGACATGCGCGGCGTGATCGTTCTCGGAGCAACCAACATTCCCTGGCAGCTCGACTCGGCAATCCGACGGCGTTTTCAGCAGCGAATTCACATTGATCTCCCAGATGAGGAGGCACGAGTCACGATGTTCGAGAAAGCTGTCGGCGAAACGCGAAGCAGTATAACGGAGGAGCAATACAGAAACCTCGCAGAACAAACTGAGGGTTACTCAGGTTCCGACATCTCGGCCGTTGTCCGGAAGGCTCTGATGCAGCCAGTCGACGAACTTGACGAAACTTATCATTACAAGAAGGTGGAGCAAGACGGAGAGATCATGTTCTTGGGATGCAGCCCAGGAGATCCGGATGCCATTGAAATGTTTTGGACCGACATTGATCCTGATAAAATGGCTGTACCAGATATAACATGGGGACAATGCAACAAGGCCATTGAATCGCAACGGCCAACGGTCGGCAAAGAAGACCTCTCGAGGAATGAAAAGTGGACAGAAGAATTTGGAAGTAAGGGTGCATGAACGCGGTTGGAGAACTAAAGATGTTGAGAGGCGCAGCTGTGATGTGAAACAACTGGTCTCGGAGGATATAGGGAGCATCATAGTCTATGAATTCAGCGCGCGGAAATGTTCTACAGCGCATTAGAGTTTGAAAAAAAAAAAAGAAAAGGCTTCTATATCATTGCTCTGTATCAAGAAAGCCTTCTAGTAGGCAGACGTAAGAGTTCATGGAGAGCGTCCGTGGAGCGGTTCCGTGAAAGGAGCGAAGCTTTACACAGGTGAAGCAGAGCCAGAAAGGCTCAGTCGTTCCCCGTGGTGCTAAACGGGCTCGCTGAGCTTGGCAGCTTCATTTGTGGAATCGTACTGGAAGGTGATGCCTTCGCTCTCGGAGCTGCTCATCTTACACAGATTCCTCTTCACGTCATTGACGATGTTTACTTCACACCGCCAGCAATTTATCGGTTCCGCACATACCGTTACGTCAACATATTATTCATATCATTTGGATTTTCCATGACGCCGTACATTAAATGCAACCTGCTTAGTGAATCATATACACTCAGAGCGACAGATGAGAATTGAGCGCCTTCTTGGGTCTGGACTGCGCAAATGAGCTACCTATCGGCATACCTTAGCAGGTGCTCTCGTTCATCTATCTAGCTAGTAAGATAGGTGACGACATATCTCTTGAGTCGTTAAAATGAATGAGTAGAAAGCTATATTCTTTGATATATGTTAGATCAGATATGTCGAGGACTTTATCACCAGGTTTGTACCGACAAATGCATTAAATTAACAGCGATGACTACGTTTGTACTACCCGAAGGAGGTAACTCACGCCTGCTCTTCTCTTGTCAGCTGGCATTAGGCATTGGAAAATGTTGTTTCAACAGATTGTCACCCGGATGCCACAAAAAGCGAAATTGTACCTGTGCTGGAAACACTGTATGGGTACCGTACTGTTGCAATTGTATCAACCCCCCTCAGATACAATGTTCGGAGCTGAGATCTGGCAGATATCGTCTTGAAATTCATCAGGCCCGGTGTCACCTCGAAGCCCTATTGACTGCTCCAGAGACCATCGATCGAAGTGGTGTAAGCCATCAAAT
Organism: Erythroxylum anguifugum; assembly: GCA_027478595.1. Taxonomy (NCBI): domain Eukaryota; kingdom Viridiplantae; phylum Streptophyta; class Magnoliopsida; order Malpighiales; family Erythroxylaceae; genus Erythroxylum; species Erythroxylum anguifugum. The sequence continues at coordinate 95,888 of JANIPN010231469.1, read as the reverse complement.
CAACAACCATGGAGAGATACCAGTACGGACCAGCCATAGGCGGACGCAACATACGCGTCTTGGTTCTCCATCCGGCTCCCAACTTGACTGACGAGCTCTACGGCGATCTCGAGCTCCATCACCTAGGAGTGCTCAGGTGGGATCAGCCTGAATACGAGCCGGTCTCCTATGCTTGGGGACTTCACGATTTCTTGCATCGTCTTCGAATCGGACAATGTTTTCTACCTATCACCTCAGTCGTCGACACTATGCTCCGTCATCTACGGCTATCAAATGAACCGAGACGACTATGGATAGATGCTCTCTGCATGAACCAGCAGGATAATGACGAGAAGGCAGCCCAGGTCCAGGCCATGGCGATGATTTACAGGAGGCGTCCGGTCATCGTCTGGCTTGGAGCTGAGGAACACCAAGACGATGGCGAGACAGGACAGTGTACACTTCAGCTTATTGCCGGAACTCATCCAATGCCGAAGGCATCAGACTTCCTCAAAGATCCATCCAATTGCTCTGCACTCACGGCTTTTCTTTGCCGGGGCTGGTTTCATAGGCGCTGGGTCTTGCAGGAGATAGCTTTCTCTGAAGGTGGATCTGTCATGTGCGGATCTCACAAGGTGCCTTTAGATGACTTAATGATCCAGCTGCAGCTCATTCGTCATCACGACCCTGATCATAGGTGGCCGATACTGGAGCCTCTGAGGAAGGTCTTCCAGATCAATTTCAAACACTTCGGCAGAAGGCTGGTGGCCGAGGATTCAACTCCTATCGCAGGAGACGCGCCGGTGTCACGAAATTTACTGAAACTACTGGACTACTTCCACGAGTATGAATGCAAGGATGACCTGGACCGTGTCTATGCGCTCTCCGGCCTTGCATTAATGGTGGATACGACGATAGATGGCGTCAACACAAAACGAGTTGATACACGCAAGGCAACGAGCATGGACGTTGATTACCGAGAGACGGCACCCGTTCTTTACTGTCGAGTTGCTGAAGCTCTGATCAAGGGAGCATCGCCAGTGTCGCGCGATATTCTCCACTATGCCGCTGCACATCGGCAAGATAGTGATATAGAAGGCTCGAAACGGGACATACCCAGCTGGGTGCCCGACTGGAGGCAGCATCGCCGGTGCTGGCCGGTGCTGGGAGCCGGAAATGCGGGCGGCATATTTCGTCTTGATGAATCAACTATCGAAATCCACGGAGCAGATCCTGCCAATGTTTCACTTCCACGACTGCGTATCAAAGGCGTCATATACTCGTCCATTAGATCTGTTCACCCGAAACATGAGCTTTTCAACAGGATCGAACTGACAAAGCCCTCAGATCGGAGATGGAATGACAACGACCAGCGACGTACAGCCGCGAGGAGTCGGAGCAGAGGAATGTTGCATCGCGACGCTGATCGAGGACAGAATGTCTTGATCGAGATTGAAGAGGTACAGGAAACTTTTTTCCCGTTCGAAATTGCTGGTGCGTTGACTATGGGCCTTGGGAGAGGAGCCGCTGCTAGACCAGACAATCTTTACATTAGCAAGAGCATCGATACGGTGCTTCGTGGACGAGTTGTCTGTCTCACATCCATGGCCACTATGGCCTTGGCGCCTGATGACGCCGAAGTTGGCGACTTCGTAGCTGTATTCCCGGGCTTCAATACTCCATTCATACTCAGGAGGCTCGCAGCAGAAGGAGCGAATGAGGAGGCTCTTGGACAGACAGATCAATACCATCTCGTAGGCGATGCATGGGTCAACGGTATCATGATGGGTGAGGCTTCAGAATCACGCTACAATAAATGGATCACCTTATTGTAAAAGCTTGTAGGAGAGGCAAAACAAGTCTTATGTCTCTATGGGTTTCGTGAATAAATTGTGATCATTTTCATCTCTTGTCGTGTCTCATCTCATCTAATTTTCTTGATTATCTGTTTTCAGATTATGGAAGAATCACAAGGCCTTCATCACATCATTCGAGGCCGGTTGATGCTCATCAAAGGAGCTTCAAATTCGGTCATCGTGTGGAGCGACTGTGGAATTGGATTTATAATTATTGATTACATCAGATGAGGTACAACAAAGTACGCGTAGTCACAGGCACGATTTGCATATACAATCAGTGGAACTGAGGATGTCAGTTAGTGCGGGAAATGAGTCGCGTTAGCGCAACACGAAAAACTTCATGAGCAAACTTGTATTCTACTGATAGGTCAAATTGCGTATCATCACACGCTCTACCACCAGATAACTTGATGTACCGCTAGGTCGTGACCTTGAACTGTGAACAGTACTTCGCTCCTCTGAGGCAGTCGCACTAGACACACCTTCTACCTAACGATTTCGTCTTTTCTCCGATGTGAATAGCCTGTCCGTGACCGAGTTCTGGTCGATCATGCCTGATGACAGCTCTCAACTCCAGACTGAACTTTCTTCACTACAATGCTCCATGACACAGAATTTCTTGAGAGTGAGACTCACGCTTGCCGCATAAGACAAACAAAAGACTCGCCATTCTTCCAACGCCAACGCTCAACTTGCCATGGTTGTGCGGTCGCTTGGCATTCACGTCCCCTGTGGCGTGACTTATCTTGTCAATGAAAACGTTCTTCCCGAAGATCCACCCTCGAATTCTTATACATGGGAAGTATTCGAAGACCCAGAAAATCCAGAAGTCTTCGACGAAATAGTCGTCGTGAGTCCACACGTCATCTGGTCTCGTGGGGATCGAGTGCATCGTGCCTTCAGCTTCAGCATCGAGGCTGAAAATGTACACCAAGCTCTATTCGCCACATTCACTCGCCAGGAAGATGATCAAGGCCTTCCTGGGACTTCAAACAGCTTGAAAGTCAAGAAGCGAAGGATCCTGACGCCCAAAACACCACATAGTGAGACTGGAGGCGCAATTCCTATACAATACAAGAACGACGAGAGCAGACATGGTGAGACAGGCAGTAACAAAGGCCATGACCGTGCCCTGGTTATCGTCCTCAAGAGTCACATGCAAATATTCTATGTCGGTGGCAGTACCTCCATCGTGCCGCTCAACTTCGAGGTCGATCGAGTCTTTGCACTTTCTGAAGGGCTCTTGATCCAAAGAAAGATGGTTCACACGCCCCAGCAAATCTCGATGCCTCCCAAGACACCTCTCAATTCCTTTTCCTTATCACAGTCCTTTGTGCAGTCTCCAGACTCGGCTGCTCTCCCGGCAAATGCTGCGAACCCACAACATGAATCGCCAGCTATACGGTCACTGTTCAAGTCAGCTAAGTCGGACCATGAGACTATGGCCCGAGCCTTTGTGCCGGGACACTACCATCTGTCTGACCCTTTCGTTGACTTTGGAGTGGTTGAAAACATGACATCACCTGGCTCTACCACGGGTACTGGTCGTGACGCTCTGTTTCCATCCAGCGAACGCTTGGTGTACGTCTCGGCTCGGAACGAGGCAAGCGAACAATCTGACAGTCGACGATCCGATCTACTTTTTGCCGTTAGCACAAATACAGCGAGACGTCAATTAAACGTATGGCAAATCTCCAGACCTCGCGCAATGTCTTATTGGAAGCCTCGTCGACGCTTGGGTAGTTACGAAACGGAACGCAAGCGAAGGCGACGGAGCTCACAGCCTGGTACAGGAGCTGCGACTCCAAACCCTCGACACTCAATAGGGCCACGTGAGAGCTACGCTGGCGTACAAGAGTCCTTCTCAACCCGTGATCAACTGAAGGATGACGGAGACCTCGCAGCACAGCTTGACCCAGCTTTTCAGAATCCGCGTGCCCCTGGGCCTAACACTCGACGCATCAGCTCCATGCTAGCTCGTTCTGACCTCACAGGCAATGAAATATTCACGGACGGTGCGACCGGCATTTCTGCTCCTCCTGGGCCAAGACGAGGGTATTCGCTTGGCGCAGCCAGCACGACGAACAGAAGCTTCAGAAAGACCTCAAATCGTCAGCCTGACTTACGAAGCAGCATCCGGTCCGAACACGGCCTTCCAGATAATGACGACGGCGACGATTCATCCGATGACGATGATCCTGACCTTCTGGATGCAAAGCGGCAACTGGCATCACTCTTGACGTCCACGAAAGGGCTCAGGATGGATCTTCGCGTACGCCAGATCCAGTCTGTAGATATCGATGAGTCTGTGCAGGAAGATCCCGGCGTTTTCTTTTGCAAGTCTCGGTCTGATGGATCGACAACAGAGAGCCTACTACTTTGTGTCGTGAACCCTTCAACACGAGATCTCCTTCACTTTCACGTACAAGCTGAGTTATCTCAATCCACAGATTCAAAAGGTGACCGCATGTGGGAAGCTTGGACGCACACAGTCCAAAGGCTTAAAAACATTGTCGATGCATGCCAATTTGTCGACAAGGAACGGTCTCAGATAGCGATGCTTACTCGATCCAAAGAGGGATCACATGAGATTGCGCTCCAAGAGCCTGGTGCAGCTATATTTAAGATGAAGCTGCCTGAAAGACTCTTCGTAAACTACCCGTATGATGCTTACGGTGGATCTCCATCTGGCAAGAAAAGAACTTCTGGTCCCAAGAGGTTGATTGAGAAGCTTTCTACACCATTGACAGCGCTTTACAAGGGTGCCAGTTCTTCCGAATTAATAGTTCTGGATAAAGAAAAGACGGCACATCGGCTTTGTCTTGAGACTCATCCAAGAAGCGTCCTTGTTCAGAACTGCCTCGAAGTATGTCAGACAGCATGTAAGATGGATTCCCTGCCGTTAGATGCATTTCGGTGTTGTTGGTGGCACATCTGTCAACACGTTCGGGGTCGGCACGCGGCCACGTCAAATATTGAATGGACAGCCTTTGTGACTTTAATACTGTCTCTCTTTCGCCCTGATGCAATTTCACCACGGCCAGGAACGCCAGTACGGTCGAGCCGAAAGAAAGGAGGTCTACTACGCTCAAGTAGTGGAGCACTGACCGACCTGACAGATTTCCACAGCATGATTGCCAGTGAGAGCAGCCCTTCATCGTCAATGCCTACATGGATGACCGGCTCCGCCTGGCAGTGGGCTGTCAATGAGCAGGAAGAGGGGTCCGCTGTTACAGGCCCGAGTTTAGGTCTCGGCATCGGTTTGCCAAACAAATCTCAAACAACGGACGGCGAGCAGCTCTTCAAAAAATCTGCCTTCTTGATCGAATGCTTGTCATACGGACAAGATTTGCGCTCATCTCCTGCTGCTGCTAAGGAGTTACAAGCACTCAAAGAGAATCTATCAGACTCTACTAAGAAGAATCGACGGCAACGGTCGGCGCGTGTTGTGCTTGCAAGCTTGCACCTTTACCGGGAGGATCTTAAACTGAACTTGCTAGATGAAGACAGTGTGAGACGTTTGAGTCCACTTCTCATGCAGCTGAGCTACTGGGTTGGCTCCTTGACGTGGTCTTCGCGTCCATCATCGGCATATCTGACAGAAGAACCCAGCCTGGTTCGATGGATATACGATGAAACGCCAGTGAAGGACGACTTCGCGGAGGATGAGATGACTTTGCCATCCATCTTTGATCATGTTGCGCAATGTGAAGAAAGTGGGAAGGAATCATTATTTCCCCCACTCTCTTTATTATGCGAGGTCGATAACGAAGTCTCGCAGAAGGTCTTCAGTCTCCTACCGCGAATACAGACTGTACTTCATCTCATCAACATAGCTCGTAGACCTAGCTTCAACCGCTCTCGATTGCTCAACATTGCCAAAGTCGACCAAAAAGTTGTGGAGACGCTTCCAGAAGGCATTGCCGCGCCGCTAAAATCTTCCATTAGCCTCCAGCAAGCAAACCCTGACCCAAGCTCCAGCATCGACACACTCAGACTGCTCGACCGCGATGACTTGGCCATGCTGGCAGACGGAGACCAGCCGGTGCAGCCTGGGGCGAGATCGAGCCAAGCAAACCCTGTACACGCGAGCCATCGAGACTATCATGCCATATGTCGGACCGCTGGTGATGATCAAGATGGTCCGACGAGCAAGACGGACTCATCGGTAGAGCTTGATCGCGCAGCTGTCACTAGAATGATATTCAAAGACGACCAGCGAGTCAGAGAAGCGACCAAGCTTCTCCATCCCCTCGAGCCTCCCGTTGTCCGATGTATCAAAGAGCCAGAGTGGAACGAGCAAGAGTACCTTGAGGCAGAGCAGGATCTTGCAAAGGTCGTCGCCGTTCGAACACTGTCAGTGTGTGCCGGCAGAGGTCTTTTACTCTACGGTGGCAGGAGCCCGTTGCTCACTGAACGGTTCCCTACCCATGGTTTCACTCTGAGCGCGGTCATGAAGCCTAGCAATAACACAGTGACGGCTGAAAAGGAGATTTTCACGGAAGAAAAGGTTTCATGGGCTTTCTTCCACGCCGGCGCAGAAGCTGGGTTGAGCATCTCGCGGAACTCAAAGGGGATTGACACATCGTGGATAGTATTCAACAAGCCCCCGGAGCTTAACAATAGGCACGCCGGTTTCCTGCTCGCTCTTGGACTGAACGGTCACTTGAAGAACATTGCTAAATGGGTAGCATTCAAGTATCTGACGCCGAAACATACGATGACCTCGATAGGTCTGCTGCTCGGTCTTGCAGCTTCATATCTCGGTACTATGGACACGCTCATCATCCGTTTATTGTCGGTCCATGTCACGAGGATGCTGCCACCGGGCGCAGCAGAGCTTAACCTCTCCTCACTGACGCAGACGACAGGCATCCTGGCGCTCGGATTACTATACTGCGAGACACAACACCGACGCATGAGTGAGATCATGCTCTCCGAGATGGAGAACATCGAACAGGAAGAGAACGACAACCCCTTGGAGACACTACGTAACGAGGGCTATCGCCTGGCTGCAGGCTTCGCACTGGGCTACATCAATCTGGGCCAGGGCAAAAACCTCCGAGGCCTTCACGACATGCACCTCGTCGAGAGACTGCTCACACTCGCTGTTAGCACCAAGCGAGTTGACCTCGTGCATGTGTTGGACAAAGCGTCTGCAGCAGCAACCATCGCAATCGCACTAGTTTTCATGAAGTCAGAGGATGAGGCATTGGCAAAGAAAATTGACATTCCCGACACGACGCCACAGTTCGAATACGTCAGGCCGGATCTCTTCCTCTTACGTACCGTTGCCCGTCATCTGATCATGTGGAGCAAAATCCAACCCACAGAAAAATGGCTCCTCAAGCAACTCCCGCCAGTATTTAGGAAAGCAGCCAAACTAGCCAGCATCTCGAACCTAGACATCAAGGATCTACCTCTCTACAACACCATTGCCGGCATCTGCCTTGCTGTCGGTCTACGCTTCGCAGGAACTGCACGCACAGATGCTCGAGATATGCTCGTCAAGCAGCTTGACCAGCTCATGCGTCTCTCACGCCTGCCAGCCCTCAGCTACGACCACCGACTGACACGCACAACGCTACGCAACTGCCAAGACACAGTCGCGCTGGCCGCAGCATGCGTCATGGCCGGGACCGGCGACATTGTGCTCTTCCGACGCCTACGTTCCCTGCACGGCCGCATCGACGCTGAGACGCCGTATGGCAGCCACATGGCCGCGCACCAAGCCATCGGGACGCTCTTCCTCGCAGGTGGAACACACACGTTCCGCACCACTAACCTGGCCGTCGCCTCACTGCTGTGCGCATTCTACCCTCTCTTCCCCGGCTCCGTGCTCGATAACAAAGGCCACCTCCAAGCATTTCGACACCTGTGGGTCCTCGCAACGGAGCCGCGATGCCTCGTGGTCCGCAGCGCAGACACCCACCGTCCTCTCCCTGCCGTACCCGTTAGCGTAACCTCACTCACCGATGGAGCAGTGCACAAATTCCAAGCCCCGTGCCTCCTCCCACCACTCTCGGAACTCGCACGCATCGAACTCGCTGATCCGCGCTACTGGCCTGTCGCAATCGACCTGCTACGCAACCCCGCTCAACGCCGCGCCTTCGAGACCCACCAATCGCTATTCGCGCGCCGCCGGCCCGCCAGCGCAGTCGCAGCTCAAGCCAGTGCTCACCCCGGCACCAGCACCACTATCCAACAGCCCATCAGCGCCTTTTCAATCGCAACACGCGCGCTCGCCGACGACGAGAACGATACCACCACCACACTCACCAACACCACTACAAGTGGATATACCGCAGGAGCAGGAGCAGGAGCAGGAGCAACAGCATCTTCCCTCCGCCAGCAAGTCGCAGCAAGCAGCCCGCACGGCTCGCTCGAGTGGATCTTCGACCTCCCTGCGCTCCGGAGCCTGAGCATGGCGGAGCGCGGCCTGGCGCTGGCTCCGCCCGAGGTCCCGCTCGCGAACCACTCGGGCATGAGGGCGAGTGCGGTGGATGATCGGTTGATGCTGGAGTTGGCGGTCAAGGGTGTGAGAGGCGGTGGGGCGACGACGGCGGATAGGTTGTGGAGTTTGAGGATCTTGTTTGCTTGGGCTGATGGGCTTGTGATGGGAAATGGTGGAGGTGAGGGTGAGGGAAATGCAGGAGATGGAGCGCCGATGGGTTGGTTGGAGAAAGAGGTCGTGAGTGGGTTGAAAGCTGAGTTGGGCGTGGTTATTGCGGAGATGGAGGAGGTGGTGGGTGGGATTTGATGTGGCATGATTTGGTGTGAGTGAGCGAGAGAAAGGGATGGAAGTGGAGGTGGAAGTTATAGTAAGGTGAGGATGAGCCACTATGGAGGCCCCGAGAGGATGAAAGGGAGCTGATGGGGTTAGAGATGAGGAATTGCTGTCGAAATACCGAGAAAGTCGAAAGGGTGGCTGGTGTTGGTGTGTGATTGAGACCAGCTAGCTCGTAGGGTCGTTATCATGCTGGATGACAGCCAAACATAGGCAGACAGTGTGCTAGAAGAGTGATTTGCTTCACTTGTATGGCAGCTATTATGGTACTCGATTGCTCTTAATCCTGCTGTTTTATCGGCCTGCCGTTTCATCTACACGATGTAGAATTCACATGAATGAGGTTTCGCACTCAAAGAACACTTCTTACGATGGACTTGTGTGTGTAAAATAGTTCAAGAAATAAAATTGCTTGTGCTAAGCCGTGACACGAGCAGCCCGATACTGCCTGATGTGAGTAGACTCGAACAGAATCAAGACCAAACGTTACTTTATCCCCTTTCTATATTCTCATGCTAATGCGGCTGTCGAATCGGTACGTCCGTCTATGTGAATCGCCTTCCATGCATCCGTGCATTGCTCCAATTCCCAGCTCCTATTCCAATCTATGTAGACAACTTGACGCAAGGAGATACCCGAGACTTGTCAAGGGTTGGAAGAGAAATGTTTAATCAAAAACGCGAAATGTCGCGGCCAAACAGCCAGTTCAACGCCCAATAGAATGGAATGACTATCTTGTTCCGCCAGCTCACCGCCATGGTCACATACGCGCCCCTCCACATGATCCATGCGGCACGACCCTTGAGCCTCGGACCATGGTTGCCGTTGCCACCGTTACCACCTTGTATCAGGGCCTTGGAGCCGCCAATGTAGGTCATGACGCCGAGGTTGCGGAAGGTGAAGCCGTAGCGGTCAAAGTCGTTGCGGTTCAGGCGGCGCGCAAGCCAGAGCGCCTGTTGATTGGCCGCCTGTGCCGTTGCAGGTAGTCGCACGCCGGCTATCGAGGCAGTGTCTCCAATGGCAAAGACGTCACTGAGCGGTACTGACTTGCTGGCGTGGGGTGGTGGTCGTGGTAATTGATGCGCGGATGATGATTCTGTAGAAGGCGGAGCAGATGATGACTCATCGTTCGGAGGAATGTCTTCAAGTTGTACACGGAAGCGGTCGTCAACCAGTAGGCCATGCGTTCTGGAGTGTGTCCTGAAGCGGTACTGCTCCCCGGCTGCATCGGTGTTCTGTTCAGGCCGCAGTAGAGACCGGGTGGGGAGACGGCGCAACTCTTTGACAGCGTTGGACACAAATGGGTTCTGTGCGAGACCTGTACTCCAAACGCACAGGCCAACGCCACGCTCGCCGTCCTCCTTGGTCTTGATAGTATAGCATCCCTCACTGTCCTTGAGTGCGATCTCGGAGCCGTCCTTGGTCGTTGGCAGGCCAGGACGAAGCTCCTCCACGTGATGGCTGGTGCGGATTTCCACGCCCTCACGTTTGAACGTCTTTTCGGCGTATTCCTGCAGACTCTTGTCGAAGCCGCCGAGCACGTACGGAGCGACGTCGTAAACAGTAACTTTGACGTATTCTTTCAGGTACGGGTACAGTCGGCCCATGTCGTTCCTCACCATATCGCTGAGCTCTGCCGAAAATTCCATTCCGGTAGGTCCGCCACCAACAATGGCAAAATGTAAGAGACTTCGGCGCGTCTCCTCGCTCGTGGTCGGCAGACTGGCAATCTCGAAGCATTCGAGAAGGCGGGTCCGTATTCGTCGGGCGTCCCTTGCGTCTTTCAGAAAGAATGCATTCTCCTTCACACCCTTGGTCCCAAAAGTCTGAGCATAGCATCCGACAGCGACGACAAGCTTGTCGTATGGGACGTCCCATTTGACACCTTGCCGCACATTGACCTCTTGTGCGTTGCCGTCTGAAAGATGCTTGAACCGAGCTACGGCCTCGGCGATTTTCTGAGCCTCGTCCACCAGGTTCTCTTCCGCTCGAACGGTCTTGGCTGTGAGGTCGATCGAGTCGGCCCAGGCCTGCATGTAATGCACATGAGGCAGCTTGCGGTCGCGGATCGGCTCAATGACATTGCGGAATTCGAGAGTGCCCACGGTGGTACCGGCAAGCAGCGGAGTGAATACAAAGTAGGAGCGTGGAGAGATGACAAGAACCTGGTACTTGTTCGGATCAAGATGCCTCGAGAGCACATAGCCGCCCCAGCCAGCACCTAAGATGACAACCCGTTCGCGGTCACCCTTGAGCCGGTCGAGCTCGGCGACGGCGATGCCCCTCCTCTGCTCATGGCCGCGCGTGGCCGACCAGACGGCCGTTGGTAGAGGGGCTCTCAGGAAAGTTGAACTGCTCCCAGCTGATCCTGAGCTGGTGAGGATAGATAGCAGAGGCCTTCGGAGCGATGTCCTTGCGGCCATTCGAATGATGTGTGTTTGTTGTCGTCAAGTTGGTTTGAGTGTGTGTGTTTGTGTATAGGCAGGCTGAGACATGGCCATCGAAGAAGACCGCATCTGCAATATAAAGGTGAGCATTCTACAACACATGCACATAACAAAGCTCACACATGTGCCTGGCCAGATGGTGTCGTGCGACCTTTCCGACTCGACCCGATGAGATTGAACCGGCTGACTATTGGAGGGCAGCTTACTCAACTGGCATGTGCAGGCTCGGGAGCGGATTCCCACTCAGAACACACAAAAAACCCAAACAAGGTTGTATGCCGGAACGCCCAGGAACAGGTGTTTGCTGGGCAGCCTCACTTGGCCCACAGCACAAGGAACCAATCAATCAGAATGGCGAGCATGGTGAGCAGATGTGAGGTCTGCTCTGAGAACAGAGAATTATGGAATGTTGCTGTGCTTAAATTGCAGTCTTTTTGTAGTCGTGGCGTGCGATGCTGAGGGATGAAGACACGATGATGTAGCTGAGAAATGGACAGCAGTTATGAAGGGGGAAGAACGGCGCCGGACGCCATAGAAACAATGACATAACGTGAGGAGGGAGGGGCACGCCCTCTGCCTGAAGTTGGGGGGAGGCCGCTGGTACTCGATGAGCGCACGCGTGCTCTCGTTGTGCCAGTTGGGTGGTAACAGCCGTCCTGTCAGCGGAGTCCGAGCCGCCGAAACGATGACGCTGTCCAGCGAGTGCCCCCAAAAGAAGCGGATTCGGACCTTTTCGCCGAGGAATTTTAGCGATGCCCTACGCATGCCTAGCGCATAGAGAGTGCACTTGTAGGCACCAGGTACCTGCCGCTCGATGGCCAAGTTTGCAGAATACTTTCCAGATAATCGCAGCTAAGGGTTGAGCCCTCGGGTTGATAAGAAGCCAAATCATGAAATATCTGCATGAATAGCAGTCTATCCTCAATTGACTTTACAAGAGCCTCCTAGCCAAATGCTATCGGTTTTGCATATTGCGATTAACCACCTGCAAAGGAAATTCTGGCGGTCTAGGACTTTTACACGTGACAGGCGTCCGCAATGGCAAAAACCGATTGCTGTGCAGATGATATGCCCCAGGAATTTCTTCTCCCTACTATGCGACTTTTTAGAAGACAGAAGACATGTCAAGGTACAACACGCCTCAGATCTTTGTTTTAATCATACGCAGTAGAACAGAGCTAGGTAGTTCGTGTCCAGTAATCGCTCGCGTCGCGAACTTCCTGCTCGGGTTAGGTAACTAGCCGTGCGCTATTAGTCTGACAGGACCCCGAAGTGCGTTCCTGACTGCGACGCACCGGCCTTATGGCACTCAGTTCAGCTGTCGGAAGATGTCGGAATGCTCGTATGACAAGAACATGCTGCGTGTCAGGTGTATCTTGAAGGTGTTCGAGTGACTCACTCTGCGTTGGAAAGACCTGAGCAGCATCCTCGTGCGTGCAGAGGCAGAAGGTGGCGGTAGCAGCACAGTCGCGCACTGATGAGGTGAGCCTGCCTCACCGATTGAAAGGCTGCCCTTAATTCGCAGTGGTACAGCTTAATGTACGGGACGCCGACCTCTTGCCGTCTATTCTGTCATTCATAATTCATACTCCGGCAACTCAAAGTTGAAGCCTCGTTTTGTTCTCAGTGTAGTTTGCCACACACGACTGCTCGATCGTTTGGCACTTCATCCCATTGCCAGCCTCCTCTCGCCTCTAATCATCGATATCATCCATGTGGACTGGCTTTCGATCCCATTTTAGTATAGCTTCGCTTGAAACTCGTCTCCGGTCCTTGCGGTAGTACTCTATGTTGAACGAGAAGATGGATCTCAAATCCTTGTTCGGAACAACGTTGTCGACAATCGATCTGGCTAAAAATTCCCTGTCTCCGTCCCCAAACTTTGGGTCGTAAACATCCTCCAAAGAGGCCCACTTGCATGTGTCTACAAAGTTGCGGGCTGTGCGCGTTGCATGGAACAGAAGTTCGGCGTGGAAGCTGTCGAATGCTGCCACCCACGAGTTGTACTCCGGTCCAGGTCGGAGCAGGTGCAGGGTGCGAGGCGGCGTGTCCCTGCCCAATTGATCTCGATCAAGCTCTTTTCTTTGAAGAGAAAAAAAATGTTGTGTCAGCTCTGAAATAGCAGCGGGAGATCAGGTTTCATGCACGACCCATTTGTTCAGAGAGAAGCATAAAGTTTGGAAAGTGCATCGTCAAAGTACACGGCCAGATGTTGAGCGAAAGGAGGGAGAACAGAGATGAGACGGAGAAATAGAAGCACCTACAGAACTTCACGGATGCGAAACCTGGCCGCATTGTACTCTCTCGTAAACATCCAGCTGTTGAAGTACCGAAATGTGGTGTGCGTCCCGTGCAGTCTTTGGAGCTTCTCGTTCAAGGTTTGATATTTGTTACAGCACCATGGCAGCGATCTCGTATGAACCATACCGTCTTTCCAATCCAAGAAAGTTGCTCTCAGGACCTGCGTATCCGAGGTCAGCTCTGACCATTGTGGGTGGACCATGAACTTCAGCATCCACCTCTCAAGGCTTCTGCATGATCTTGTACAATTCCTGCTCAGCGACCTACCCCGTGCTTGATAGCATGAATCTCTGGTTGCAACATGAAGAATTCGCGAATGCGACCATTATCTTCACACGTTCCGAACCTTACGTCGTAACATGCTAGCGCATTGGCCATCTTCTGGGCCGCCGTTTCGTGGAAGAATGCTGACCTCTCATCACTGCTTCGAGTTGCGAAAACTGCCACAACGTCGTCACAGGTTGTGATAGGTAGAAGGCGCCCAGTCGCTTCTTGTGGCCCACCACGGCCAAGCGTGCCCTCCAACGCCCAATAGAAGAATCGTTTGAGTATGTGAGGCTCAAAGGCTTGGTCGACTGGGTCTCATGTTAGCAGCTATCGCTGATTTTCTCATCGATTGTCCATGGTTTTATCACCTTTGTACTGTATGCCCTTTTGCGGTCGCAAATACGACTCGGCATCAGGTTCTCCATCACAACATCTCCCATCTGGACTTGGATTGGGTCTGTAACTTATATAGCTGCTTTTTATCACTCCCTCCAGTGAGATCAGATCTGGTATGTTGGGTATAAGATATGACACTGGGCAGCCTCCCACCTCCGTCACCTTACGCCCAACCAGAGGATGCACTTTATCCAGTCCGCGTTCCCACATTGTCATGCATTTGAGACCATGGCAATTCGTCTCACACCACGATGCATCGGCTGTCTGTGTGCCGCAGCAGTCGCGTTCACATTCTAAGCCCTCTGTCGGCGGCCAGAGTGCGCTCAGTTTCGTTTCGGAGGATTGCTTCTTGCTTTGCCGTGATCTCATACCAGCCTCATAGTAAACCGGATCTATCTCTCCATCCATCCTGTAAATCTTAGCAATTGCACGGTCGTTTTTCCTTTTACTTTTACTTTTCTTTTTTCCTTTTCTTTGAGAAAGAGATCGAGAGAATGTAATTGAGCAAAGGAACAGCAGGATTGAGAGCAAATAGCAGCCGAAGCCTAGGTAAATGGTGTTGTTGGCAACAATAGTCACATCCTTTCTTTTTCCGCGCACCGACGAGCGTTGATAAATGCTGACCGTGTCACTGAAACATCTTGGGGTTTGGTTTAAGCACTTACACTTTGCCGACATGAGGCTCGTTCTCGATGCAACTATTGATGAGCAGTCTTAGTCTGTCCCAGCAGTGAAGCTGTTGTGGCTGCGTAAAGTCTGCAGTCTCGACAGAAGCTCTGCGATGTACGAAAAGCTCAACGTCTTCGGTCAGACTGACGGAGACCTCACGAACAAGAGGAGACCATTCATGGGAGAAGTAGTCACATTTCAGAGATCGGAGAAGGGGTCCCTCGAAATCTGGGGGAGAAGCCGTGCATAGCTGCTCAGCCATTTGGATGAGAAGGTCGTGTATCTGCACATCTCGTCCGTCCAGTAGGCGGATAGACGTTGGCACCTTCTGTTGACTAAAGTTGCGGGTGACCCAATCTTCTGCATGATGGCACTCGTACCTGTCGAATGGCGTTCGAATCTCTTCTGGATCGATGTCGTGGAGAGATTTATCCGCTGGCATGGCCGGGAAACTGCTCACATAAGGCCAAAGACGATCGTAAAGCTGGTGAAAAGGAGGATCGCCATCGTCAACAGGTGGAGGGAGGGTATTCCCTTCGGCGTAGAAATTTATACTGGTGCAGCCATTGCAAGCGATACGTTCTGCAATCGACGGTGAAGCGACAATGTTCTGCGCCGCCTCCCATTCGCTGGTTTCCATGTAATCTTGCAGCGCAGCAAGAAGCAGCGAGTTGAGAAACTTTATTAGCATAGGAGTGCCTACCGAGTTCGGATAATCAGATTGCAGCTTAGCGGCAAAATCGCTCACTATGTCAAACGCTGCTGCAAAAGCTGCAGAAGAGATGGTATGCCTTGATGCTGAGGCTTTGTCACGTCCCTCCATGTCCATCGCTTCTAGAACAGCGTCCTCGATTCGTTGCCTTGCCATGTTTGAGACGCGCTCTCTTGCAAGAGAGTCCCACTTAGGCGGAGGCGCTGGCGTATCGCTTTCGAACACCATCAGGGTCGAGTGGGAGACTTTGCGTAGCGTTGATGTCGAGGCAGTGCATGTGTCTGCAAACGACACAGCACTCCGCCACATCAGGATCGAAAGGAAAAAAGCAGACCACATTTTGAAAGCACATGGCGAGGATATCCAAGGACCGGAGCGAATACACAAGCAATTGAACAAAGACTGTGAGCGCAGGTGAGGTCAAAGACAGCAGGCGCCAGCATCGTTGCCTCCTCTATCGAGCTGTCGTTTAGGAAGGCTTTGGGCATAAGTTCAGAAGAGGCGTCGAGTCCTGAACTCAGTTGCAGTGAAGAACGGTTCAAAGGCCTCGCCTGTCTCTCTCGCGCGCAGCTTGCTTCTCTGGCTAGAACGAAGCGCCGCAAGCGCCACTCGTGGCGTCGCCTCACCCTCCAAGCGTACCAGGGTGTTTAATTGCTTGGCTCAAGCTGCGCGTACGAGACGCGTAGATCATCGGGTCACAGGCAGCTGGCAATTGTAGATGGACATGCCTGAATTGTTCTTGCTTTTTTGCGAAGGCAGCGAGCTTGGCTGCCTATCATGTCATAAGAGGCTGGGTTGGTTGCACGCCAAAAAATTGACTGCAAAACTCGGCGCCGCCATGTCAAACTGAGTGGATCAGAGGTCTTTCTTAGTACTGCTATCGGTCCTCTCACACACAAAATAAACAATACCTTCAATCTTGACAGAGGGAGAGGAACAACGAATCTCAAAGGTGGAGAAAGTTTGAAGCCGAGTATAATCCCGAGAAATTCGTCCCGGTGCTTAAGTCCAGCAGATAACTAACATCCAGGGAAAAGGCGGCGCGTAGTGACGGCGGCCCAGCGCGCCCCTACCAACAAATCCTGACGCCTTTGGTCGGAGTGCCTTGCAAGACAAGGCTGAGAGCATCACAAAGTACCACCTTGGCTCTATAACTTGGTAAGCTGTTTACCCCTATGCAAGATCTCGAGAGCGGGCTCGATTAACGATGTTGGCCATGACATCCAACATAATCCAAAAGCATTACAGCACGGCCAACGTTGTAGCAGCAGCAGCATCATGGCTTGCTCACCCGCAGTCAACACCTGCCATCTGAATATGACTTGACGGAACGGAATTCCGATGACTAGTAAGCAGTTGGCAATCAAGGTGTACTGCACGTGTGGTTGCCGCGAAGTCGAGTCCCTCAAACATTAGCTGTGCGTTCTTTGCTTCAGTAAGACAGTGCCTGACCTGTGCCCTTGAAAAGTACCACATTGCTTTGAATTGAGTCAACAGAATGCCAACGCCCTCAACATGACGAGTACACGCACAAGTCTTGCAGAGAAGCTGGACGCCGAAGCTCCCCGATTGCCCAGCTGATGGTGGGGCATGACAAGGCAAAAAGACATGGGCTTCGCGCCGTTGCCTTGCGCCTTTCTGGAAAACTCACCACTGCCTTTCCTGTTGGACTGAGTGTGTCGAGACTCGGCTCGCCTGTAGGGCAGGCATGCTGTGAAACACAAGCTGTACGCATGGTCTTTGAGCCGCCGTTGTCGGCCTGTCAGCTACCTAAGATGTACATTCCATATTTTCAACGAATCAGATGTCACGGTCGATCCGGACACGGTCACGATCTGAGATCGTATTGATGCATTCATACGTACGCATAGTGGCAACAGATTCTCTTCACATAGACTAGAGTGAAATGTAAGGTGAAGAGATCCTTCACGAGGCACAGTCCCGGTAAGAAGGCGAAGGCGAACTTCGAACGCCTCGTCTTTGCATCACAGGTCCGGAACCTTATGATAAATATGAAGCCCTGAGCATCTGAATCATCTTCGCATTGAACACTTTCCTTTTCCTTTGCTCCCTTCAAGAACCCCAGTGGCGAGTGAGAGCCTAGCTTTGGTCTGCTCTGAGAACAGTCCAGCATAATCTTTCGCCGTAAGGATGGCCTCCGGAAGCAGCTGCGTTCTCTGCATCTGTATACTTTTCGCCGTCTTACCAGCTGCGTTGATAGCTGTACGATTTTATATCAGAATTAAAGGGCACGGCCTGGGCGCTGACGACTGGTTGATTGCTTCGGCTCTGATGCTCTACATTGTGACCTACCTGGTACCAACAATTCCATGTGCGCACCCCTCAGATCTATCGGCTTGCCAGGATGGCGAAAGGACACGACATACTGACTGTTACCGGCCGCAGTGACGATGCGTTATGGACTGGGGGATCGTCTTGCGACAACTTTACAACCTGGTGGATTACGTCCGTATGGGTACGACTATGTGGGTGGAGATGATATGCTCGTGGAGCCAATCACACTGACAAACTGATTCAAGTGGATTCGCTGGGTAGAGATTTGCTCGTCTCTTCCAATAGGACTTACCAAGCTCAGCTGGCTTTTCTTATATCGCCGCGTCTTTTTCAGTGTCAGCTACAAGGCCCGATGCTTTGGCTGGACCCTCATAAGTGTCATCACCGTCTCGACACTGCTCTGGTTCTCAGCGTTTCTCTTCTCATGTGGAACAAATCTGTCGGTTGAGTATCGGAGACGGCAGGAGTCCTGCTGCACCCATTATACTGCCATCGTATGGGCAACTGGCATATCTGACCTCGTGACGGACCTGCTCGTGCTCATCTTTCCGATCATCATAATCCTGAGGAGGCAATGGAACAGGCGCCTAATGGCAAGGGCCGCTGCTCCGTTCCTTCTGGGGGCACTGTGAGTGAACAAACGAATACATGCAAGCTTCTCGGCTCTCAATTGACTAACATGATCTCTATCGGAAGTACTGTGGGGTTCAGTGCCGCTCGACTTGTCGTCCTCGTCAGGTTTGCGCAAGGTTTCAAAGACGACAAGCCCGGCTCTCCAAATGAGAGCATCTTTGCCGATTACACCTGTGAGTTGCTTGTTCTGATTCAATTCATTGCTCACCCCCCCCCCCAAAACAGATCATGGTCTTGACACCATTTCTTGCCTCTCCGACTATCTAGCGAGCTTGTCAACTGACAGGTCCGATAGGGTACTTCGCACCTGCAGCGTACTGGTCCTTTTCCGCCGCAGGCACTGCCATGATCTCAGCATGTCTCGCAATAGTCGGCGCACCACAACTTTCTGAGTGGATCGACCAAAAGATCACGGCGCACTGCAACTCTTTCGGGCCAAGAGAAGAGAGCAGTTCAACAGCTGGATCACTGCAAGAGAAGGGTCGCAGCGACTCTGATGAGAAATATGGGATAACGGGAGTCACCCAAGCTGACCTCAGCAAACTCAACCTAGGCACGAATAAGTCTCGTTCCCTGCTCTCAGAGCCCCGTTCCCCATTATCGCCATATTCTAGCTTTGAGCAACAGCCAGAGACGGCCAAGGAGATGGTCTGAAGTCTGATCAAGAGACAGAGAAGCCAGAACACATATACACAACCAGCACTAAGAGACCGGTGAGTCCCATTTTGCGTGACGTATCGGACGAAGTTTGGTCCGAGGCTGGGATTGTTTCCCGAGCGAGCAACTCCTCCAGCGTAGGTCAAAGCATCGGTCAATCTTAAGGCATCAACCGCATTCCCAACGACTTGACCTGGTGTTTACGACCGCTTGCGAAAAGTTTTGATGAAGATGAAGATGACGATGATGATGACGATGATGATTTATATACCATGAATAGACACAGCAGGATCTCTGTGAGTAAAGTATCTATTAGAATCATTTCAATGAACATAATTCATTCCGCAAATATCTCTTCCGGCCTACTCCACGAAGCACGGTCGCACGACAGCGAAAAACACACTCATGTCCCCTGGGGAAGGAGGCTAGCTTGGATCGGAATTCTCCGACTGAAGAGTCAGAGTCCATTCGGTCAAAGCTGGCAGGTCTACGCTCCGCCCAGCGAGCGAAATCAACCTGACTTTAGTCTGGGGCATTTCCGTCACAAGAGGCTGTCCATGGACGCCTCAGTGCATCGGTACCCGCCCAAGGTAGGTGATGTCAGGTTTGGAACAGAAAAGCTTTAAGCGCTGTTCGTGGCGTCCCAGGGTTCTCTCCTCATCTGCGGTTCTGCTTGCTACCATACTATAGTGAGATTCCGTACCCCAAAAGTTCTTCCTGGCTGGCGCTGAAGTGTGTACTTGCCATGTCCTACTTTCCACTAGTCTTATGGTTTATACTTCTCTACCTTCGCTCGCCAAGTTGACATACATGTAACACTGCCAGCAGCAGATATGACGATGTCAGTATGAGCGCCTTGTCCAACTCTTGATACGGTAGGACTGGTTCAGTGCTGAGTAATTGAAACTAGAGTAAGTATTTGGGGGCCATTTCGCAAGCGCAGGACAGCTGACCGGGATTGAGGATCGAGGGAGGAAGTGCGGATCGGAGGTACAGCGCGATGATTGACAGGAGCGCAACTCCGGTCTGTCTAAATAGTTCCGTTCATTGGTTCACGCCAGCACCGAGGTGAGGTGAGATTCTGGCGTCTCGTTGTTGATCTTTGGAGCCTCCACACTGCTTTGGGCAACTACTGTATCAGGCATGACGATGTTCAAGCCCGTTCTTTGCAAGGTCAAGTAACCTGGTGTGACCCACGACGCGACCCATGTATCGAATCATTGCGAGGCGTTTGATGGGACCAACCCTATGGCATCGTGCAAGCCTTTTGCGAACAAGCGTTGTATTAATCTCATGATCCATCAGCCTCCTGTCTTTCCAAATGGTGGAAAAAAGCTCTCACTGTCCGTGGTTCACCGCGTTTCCGTCATCTGGAACGCAGACAGCTAAAGCAGTTTGCATCCCCTTCTTGTTGTCTTGAACTTCACTCCCACAACTGACGTACCTGGTGAAATCTCCCCAGGTATCCTCCGACTCACGCTATCGATATGGCGATCAAGCTGTACGCTGTCGAGGTAGTAGACATCTTCTTCATCTGCGTAGCTGCCATCTCAACAGTGGTCAGATTTTATGCGAGATGGCGCGCAACTCTGAAACTGAGGGCGGACGACTGGCTGGTGATACCGGCATTTGTGAGTTCAAATTGCAAGCTCATGGCTTACAAATCAAAGCACTGCTAACAGAACGCAAGGTATGCGCCTTGGTGCTGGCTGTGTTGTGCGTTATCGGCGCAAAGGTTCCGTATGAGACCTCTATCACCATCCAATCCTACACAGCGCTTTCGAAGGTGAGATTGTTTTCTTCACTGCCGCCATGGATCATTCTCGGCTGATACAGGACAACAGGTCAAGTTTGCCACCGAGTTCTTCTATATCGGTGGCATCACACTAGCAAAGCTGTCCATTCTTTTTCTCTACAAGCGGCTTTTCACCGCGAACCGGACGCCAATAGCCATAAGCGTGCTCATGGTGGTAACTTGCTTATGGTTCATCGCCTTCTTTTTCGCCACGCTGTTTCAGTCCGGCCCGGTCTACTGCAACTACGATATCCGCCTGCTCTTGACAGGAGCATGTCCGTCTGACGGTATGCTCGAGAACATTTACGTCGCCAATGCTACGCTGGATGTTGTTCTCGACATCTCCATCCTGTGTCTGCCAGCCTTCTTCATCAGGAAGCTGAAGGTGCCGCTTTGGAAAAGATTTGCTCTGGTGGGAATATTCGCGCTTGGCACGGTGTAAGTCCAACGCTGATCTGTGATTGAATTGGGAGAAGAAGCTGACGTCTTGGCCAAGCGTGCTCGTCGCCTCAATTGCCAGATTGGCCTACGCTGCCAAGTTCTACATCCATTGGAACGACTTCTACAGCGAGTCAGTCAGCGAGTCGATTGACGGTGCGTTGTCCGCCTATTTTGGACTCTGCCTTGAGGCGTGCAGCTGACTTGTGTGATAGTTTATACCGGCATTTACTATCTGTGGCCAAGCATCGAAGTCTCGCTCGCAGTGACCTGCGCGAATTTGCCTTGCTATGGCACCCTCAGATCCAGCAGCCAGAGAGGATCCCAGGCGTCGTCGAAGCAGTCTTCCAAAATCCTCCTGCGCCTCCCATGGAGGAGGTCTAGAGCGGACAGCAACGAGGAGAAGCCGATGGCAGCTTCTGGGTCAAACGAAGCCGGTCATCACTACGAAAACTCCGAGTCGCGGAATGCCTCGGGGCCTCAAAACCAGTCTTTCAGTGGTCCGACAGAGCCATATGATGGTCTTATAGCGACGCAGCAGCACAGAGACCTTGAGATGAACACGGCATGAACAACACACGAAAAATATGAGATGATTGATGCAAGCTTTTGCTGGAAGGTCATGACAAAACCGATATAGTTCATGGAGTATTTCTTGACGAAAACCTCATAATGTACGCTGAAACTCACTTGGACGGCTTCGAAGCCATGTAGATTGAACAACAAGAGGAGCATACTTCCAAAGCATGCTATGCGCTACTGAGCTAGTTTGCATATATCGAGTCTTACGGATGATGGGCGAGTTCTGGAATTATATCGTTGCACCCTTTTTTTTTTTGACGCAAAGCAAGTGTGAACATTATTGGTCTTTACTCAGAATTACCTAGGTAGTTGTTCCTCGGCTTTTAGGTACACCTCATTACCGGAGTTGGACAGGTTTCGCCAAGCCGGCGGAGAAAACCCTGCATATAGAACTGTTTCAGCCTTGCAACATTCACGCTTCTCATCAATTTGTGGGCAATCGCAAGCAAAAAGATATGGAAGAAAGTGATTTATTACTTCTTACCACAATGTCTTACATTTGAAAATGCAATCGTATACCGCCGCATATCTTCCACCTGTCATTGGCTTCCAATAATCATACCGAAAGTGGAAGAGTCATTCGTCTATCCAAGGTGTCGGCGAATTTTTCCTGAGCAGTAAAGCAATGCACGTTTGATGCCGCGCCCCTGCATACCTTGTATCCTCCCCAGTCGATATTTGTGGTAACATCGCCATGGCAAATGATGAAGATGAAAGCAGTCCCGCTTGAGGAGCATTGATCTTGCAACCCATGTCTCGAATATTATACAGCTGTCTTGCCCTTTTCTTTCCGTTTCGGTCTCGACATTGCTCAGGCTTGCCAGACAGGCTTTGAACTGAAGGACATCGCAACAATGGATTATCCTATTTTACCCATCAGCAAAGCCATCTTGATTGCAGAACCTATCATTGGGGTTTTGGTCGTTGCATCTGTGGGCTTGCGCATTTACGCCAAAAAACACACATCTCAGAAGCTTCGCAGCGATGACTGGTTGGCGTTCATAGCAATGGTCAGTCTAGTTGCTGTCACACAACTTGAAGCCAGTACCTTATGGAAACGGAAAAGATCGAACAGTGCTATTCTGTATCGTGGTGTTCCTACAAACTAACCAATGTCTTTGTCAGTTGGCTTCCGTTGGTCTGGTGGTGGTGAACATCATCAGCGTCCCGGTTTCTTACCTGCCTAGCGTAGCGCGGCCAGGAAGACCTAGCATGCCCATAGCGTACAGGCAAGATCCATGGAACTGGAGCTGGAAGTGGGTGAGTTTCTTGAGCCGCGTACGTGATGTGCCGAACCCTTTGCTAAACAATTTTTCACCTGTCGATTGAAGCTCAATCTGTCGGCAACATATCTTTCCATCTTCTCTCTGTCTTTCTCGAGGCTGTCGTTCCTGTCACTATACAAGCGTGTCTTCACGGGTATTCGCAAGCCAAAGGTTTTGGTATATTCAATAGTCTACGTCGTCCTCATTCTCAGCATTCTACTATCTGCGGCGATTTACGACACAGCAAAACAATGCGCACCATGCTCTGGAAAGCGAAGCACTCCTATCTTCTACTTTGCGTCCGCCATCGCAGATGTATCAATAGATTTGGTTATCGGTATTATGCCAATTTTCTACTTGCGCAAGCTACAGATGGATTTGGAGAAGAAGCTTGGTTTAGCCTGCGTCTTCGGATTGGGTCTTTTGTGAGTATAATGACAGAATCGGAGGTTCATTTAACGGAATTTCTAGTAATCAGGCTAACATGAACTTTATCTCAAAAGTTGTGTGATCGTATCAGTCGCCCGGCTTGTCTTCTCGCTTCAGTGGCTGAAGGCTCAAGCAACGCCTGACGCAAGCGATTATATCGGAGGTTCGTAGAGTTTCCGCGCTTTTACTCTTACCTGCTATGGTCACGCAACCTCCGGACTGATAAGGTGCGCAGACGATATCGGGAGCATATTTTTTTGGCCGGCAATCGAAGCATGCGCGTCTACCATCTGCGCCAGCCTCCCAATCTACACCTGTCTAATACCATGGCACAAGATCAATTTAGCTAATCGATTGAAACACGCCACTTCGCGAGGATCTCGCAGATCAGCCTTGGCAAAGCAGAGTCCACCAGTAATAAAGATATGGCACGAGGAGGATTTTCAGAATATTCCGAATACTTGTGGGAGGGCACCGGATTGGCACAACAGTCACGAATGCGTGTGCAGCAGACACGGGCGTTTGCCGGTCAACAATCACCCACAAAAGTCATCTTTGATATGGGCGGCAAGCAAAGGACCAAAAACGCCTTCCATTGAAGATGGGTTTGATTATTGGGATAGATGAAAGAGCGAAGCAATTGAAGGGCTGACTGACAGATATGTCCCTAGAAACATGCATTTGAACGACATCACGAATTTTTTCCATCGCACTGTTTGAGATCAATGTGTGAAGCCTGATTGATATAGGCCGAAAAGTTATAGACCTGATAGCTATCAAGAATGTCTCTCATCCGTTTAATCAACAGAATTGACACTGGATCCGTGACTGGGGCGTCGCATAAGTTGACACCACAGGGCACTCGAAGCAGCCACTAACGCGTACCACATGCCTCCCAGACCGACGAAGAGAAAGATTTTAAAAGTAGATACAGGGAATGATCGCAGCAATTCGGGAGAATAATAATCCACCAACCAGCAGCCGATACACAGAGAGAAAAGAAGAGTCCAAAGTCCAGAGGCATTGATCAGCAAGTCCGAGGCGCAAGAGGAGGAGAACCCGAGTGCGTCGCAAGTGCCGCAGAACCGCCAGCTGAAACACTGCAGCCCGCACAGAAAACCCCCGGTGGGGGGGGGGGGGGTGTATGGTTGTCAGGGCTGCGAACGCGAAGCTAACGTCCCCAAACCCCCCCCTACAGGACCAGTTCGTCTCAGCCGGCGCCGTTTCTTGCAGCAAGATGCGCCAAATGCGAGACACCAAAGCCACGTACTGGCTGCGGTTCGCCCACTACGCCTCTCTACTGTATGGGTACGGCAAGGCCGTTATCGTCGGCGTCACCTGGGGGAGGAGGAACGGTCGGTGAGAAACGGCGAAACTGGTGACTGTGATGACTGCGGGTTTTGTAGAGGCTTGTTATGCTGGTATGAGCGCATTGACCCCAGTAGCACTTGGGAGCGTTGATTGACAATGTCGCGTTGCAGGTGGCCACGGTTACGCGTTCGATGGTGAACTGCTCTAGTTCTTGGATTTCCGTGGTTTCGCGCGTCGGTGGGATACAAGGACTTTTTTTAGGCGGCGTTTTGGCTTGCGCAATTGATGGCGGATGGCACGGTTTTGCATGGTCGGGACTGGCATCTTGTCAATGTGGATAAGCAAGCCTGTCTTTGTTGACAATTGTAAATGATAGGTCGTGGGATTGACAGATCAGAACCAAATCAACAATTTTCTGGCGTGCATCAGTTTTGGCGAAGTTATAGAAATCGTAATACTTTCATTACTAAACATAATTTAATTTAGGCTGTGATTCAAGTCTCCCTCAAGCCGTTATAAGGATACTTATGTAGACACTGACACGCAGCCTTTACTACGGGTAACACATGATCATATTAACTGTCCGTCATGAGCATCTACAGAAGAATTAATACCTCTGCTTTTGATAGTATGTGGAATGCTTCTTCCAATCCCTCGTACAGTGAACTGTTCTTCGAGTGAGTCGTTGACCTCATTCGAGCATGGTCACATGACATGGAGTGCTCTTCGACAGATGCACGATATGAGGTGGCAAGCACGAATGCTTCACCAAAGGCCCTGCATACTAGTACCCGGGTAGGTATTTCAGTTGTGAACATTTGATGTGACGTATATTCTTTCGAATTGGCTCGGTACTCTCTACAGCTATGATGGTGACTCTAGTCGAAAATCAGAGGTTCCTAATGCGATCGTTGTGGTCCCCGACGGACACCAGAGACAGTCCACAGATGAAGCAATTGCAGAACTTAACTGATTCGTGCCTGTCAAGCAATGGAAGGTAACATACTACACGCGTGCGAGTGATGACACGAACGGACCCAACCAAGGATCTCACAGCTCTGGTCGTGTAGTCTTGAACCAAGGCAACAGATCAGGGTCTCTAAGGACTCTTATCTATTGCCGTTGGTGTCAAATTGTGCAAGATGGATCATCAGCAACCTGTGGCACAACGAAAATCATGGCATTGAGATCCAAGATCTCAAGACAGGTATTTGCGTTCGTTTCTACGGTCAAGTCCTTTATCAGAAGCTGGGCATGAAAATCTCCTGTTGGCTTCGAACAAACAAATTTTAGCTCATCAGCAGAGTACATCTCAGGGCATGAAAGGTCAAAGAGAGACGACCACTGCTGGAACATTGAGGGAGATCATACTCATGAAGCTGATGGATCTCAATCTAAAGCAAAATGGCCATCTCAAAAGCTTGCTCTGAATTCATCAAAAAGGCTACTGCCGGTGAGGCCAGGTGTGCAGCATTGCAGCAGTGACCAAGGGCGATCTTGGTGATCTTCCCTAAATCGATCTGTCGTTCCGCTACAACGGGAGATGGACGCCACGTGGGTGCCGTGCACGCACGATGCAGCGGCCGCGTGCTGGGTAGCCATCGTGCGGTGGCAGCCGTGTGCGAGAGAAGGTGACCTTCTGGATCTCGGGTTTGGGCCTCTGAACAAGGCAATCGAGACGCGGAGAAAATTGACCCCTCCTTTTGGAAGTCTGTTGGAGGATAAAAATACGGCTTCATGCGTGGTGGCCAAGTACGAGATGATTTCCTCGCCATCACCGGGTGCTATAGCTGGAAAGGCAGCGAGGGACGGGAATCCCTTGCATTGACGCTGACACCTGAGTCGGAGAGAATATCCGCGTACGGATACGGAATATCTGAGAGGCCGGGCAGGCAACAAGTCGCTCGCTCTACCTCGCTCTGCCTCACTAGTTGCCAGCGCTCAACTTCAACAGGTCATGAACAGGTCAACTTGAACAGGTTTCTGCTGGGGTCGCCGCGAACTGAACCCGTCCAGATTGTAGGGCCAGATTTCCGTTGTATGAATTGGGTCATTGA
The DNA here is from genome assembly GCA_027478595.1 of Erythroxylum anguifugum. Taxonomy (NCBI): domain Eukaryota; kingdom Viridiplantae; phylum Streptophyta; class Magnoliopsida; order Malpighiales; family Erythroxylaceae; genus Erythroxylum; species Erythroxylum anguifugum. The sequence continues at coordinate 69,009 of JANIPN010231469.1, read as the reverse complement.
AGGCCCTGGAAGCCACCTGGCACTGACCACGCCGGGTATGCCTGAGTATCTAGCGAAGGCCCCGGGGGGTCTAGCGGCAGCTATCAGCTGGAGATTTGCACCTCGCAGGAGGCACGTAAGGGTTTGCTGCAAGATGATGGCATCGTCTCCGCCGGGGCGAGTTGGAGAACGTCATGGCTGGCGATGGGCGACCAAACTTGCCGGAACAGTTGCGAAGAGCAGGCTACCTAGGTACCTAGGTAGGTAATCCGCAAGAGAGACAGAGGGCTGCTTGGAAGGGGGGTCTTCGCTGAAACACGCGAGCGAGCGAATCAGGCTCCGGCTGACGGCAGGCTTTTCTGCCGTTCTCCTTGTCGTCGCATGAAGATCGCGGATATGCATGAATTGTGGCTTGCGGCTCAACTGTTGTTTTCCTCAGCAGGCGCCTGGCAGGATATTCTTGGCAGAAGGATTGCGCAACAGTTCGTTGACCCTCCAGCCAAATTTCTTTGTCTCCCTGTATTTCTCGATCTTTGCTTGGCTGTGACTCTCGTGTGTTTGCATATCACTTCCTTCCTCGTCATGCCTGTCGGCGCCAGGGCAACTCGAACGCAGGAGCTGGTTGTTCCGCGTCTGAGATGGAATTCTCCGCGTCGACCACGCTGTCGGCTTCTCGCCGAGTAGTAGCGAGGGCCACACGATCTGCATAAACCGCCCCAAACAGTCAATACCATCTCGACAGGCTGGAACAGTGCGAGAGACAACGCTCTCACCGAGTCGCAGGCGCACCGAGGGGCCGTTTCTCTGACGTTTGCCCTGCGACTCAGCTCCGGTGAAAGACGGCTGGAGAGAGAAGGTGCCGTTGTCTCAGCAGAGGCCCTCGATAGCCTTGTTTTGCAGGTCCCAAAAATGGACTCGGCAGTTTGCGAGCCTGTCGCGTCTACGGTCACGAGTTCAAGCAGCCTCTTTTTTTAATATTTTTTTTTTGCGTGTGCACAGTTTTACATCTCAATTCAGCTCGAGCTTCGCCGTGTCGCCAACCGTACTCAGTTGCTGGTGGAAACACGCGGATTCTCGACGGAGAATAAAGCGTCTTACTGAACCAGAAAATCGAGTCCGATCAGTGAGGCGCTGATGATCTTCGCAATCTCCAAAGATCAGCTCGAGCCAGAAGATCATGATGTATTTCTGCATGCCAACTGCGTGGGCGAATTGTAGCAGCCGGCTCTGGCTTCGGTGTGCGATGCAAGCCTGTCGCTTTTCGCGGCCAGCACCGCAGCAGGCATAGCCGGACGTTCACTGGCTGAGCAGCATGTGTCAATGCTACCCTGAGGCTGACATCACCTCCAATTGGCCGTTTTGCTCTCTGTTCTTCTGGCACTGCAACTGACTCAGACGGCTGAGGAAGAAGAAGAGAGTGAAAAAAGAACCCTTGTTTGAGGTTGTAAAACAGTTCTGCTCACTCAGCAACGTTCTCTGACTCGGCATCCCTGCGAGGAAGCAGGATCTCCTCTGCCACCGTCACCGCGAATGACAAGCCTCCGTCCCTTCTTCTGCCTATCCTGGACAGCCCTGCTGGCACTCTTACGCTGAGGGAAAGCTCAGACTCTCCCTGTCATCGCCTCTTCCTGTGTCTTTGCTTGTTTCTTCCCCTGCCTTGCTCCGTGGGAGGGATAGATATTTCCGGCTGTTGGGTGAGACCAACGACGGGTAATGGGATTTTCCGCCGATGCTTGGTCAATGCAAGCATCTGACGGCCATGTCGATGTTTCCTCCCTCCAACGTGGCCGTCATGTCCATCCCATCAGCATCGGCATGTGCCCACGCGATAGCGACGGGCTGATCCCCAAACAGTGTGTGTGGGTGCGTTCGTGTGCGTGGGTGGCGGCAGCTGCAGCTGCTCCAGTCTCCATCTCGAACCTCTAAGATGCTGGGTATAATATCTCTGGGATCTGCACCTTCATCCCTCCTGTTTCTCTTTCCCATCCTCACAGCAATCTCTTCTTCCTCCCTCATCTTCTCTGTCCATCAAACCTTAGAGTTCCTTCCCTGGTGGAAAACTCCCTGTTTCATTCTTCTACTTAATAATTTTTTTGTACAATCAACTTTCAGCCTTTCCTTTTTCCCTGGTGGATAATAATCTTATCAAGACAAAGCCACAGCATCTAACCTAATCACCAAAGCAAACCGAAGCAAACCAACTCAAACATTTCAATATGTACGCCTCCCAGTCTATCCTCCTCGCCGCTCTGCCGGTCCTGGCCCTCGCCGCCCCTGCTCCCACCGGAGCTCCCTCGTCTGCAGCTGCTGCTCCTCCGAGCAGCATCACCGCTGCGCCCTCGTCCGTTGACCCTAACGAGTCGAACCCCACGGTTGCCGCCTTCCTGTCAAGTCTGATCACTGCTGTTGGTTTCAATTCGGTCGCCGCCTCGTACCTGGCCTCCGAGTTCGCCAAGCCTGCTCTGTCTGAGCCTGGCAACATGGTCGGAACTGCCAGTCAGTTCCTGGAACCCTTCCACGCTGCTCATCTGACTGCCTCGACTGATGGCCCGGCCATCTTCTCAATCTATGAGGGTCAGATCAACAGCCTACTGCCCTCAGGCACTGCTCGCGAGGCTCTGGAGTCGGTCGTCACCAAAGGACAGGCGCTCGCCACGCTCAACGTGACCGCACCCAAGGTAGCCAACGCCACCGGTCCCGTCACCGTGACCGTGACTGCTGCTCCTGCCTGTGGATCCGTCGACCCGAACGAGTCCAACCCGACCGAGGCTGCCTTCCTGTCTAGCCTGATCACCGCTGTCGGCTTCAACAGCGTTGCTGCCTCCTACCTCGCCTCTGAGTTCGCCAAGCCTGCCCTCTCTGAGCCTGGCAACATGGTCGGCACTGCCACCCAGTTCCTCGAGCCCTTCCAGGCTGCTCACCTGACCGCTTCGACCGACGGACCCGCCATCTTCTCCATCTACGAGGGTCAGATCTCCAGCCTGCTGCCGTCCGGCACTGCCCGCGCTGCTCTCGTCAGCGTCGTCCAGGAGGGTCAGGCTCTGCAGCAGAACGCATCTGCCGCTCCCAACTCCTCAGGTCCCGCTGTGACCAGCGCCACCCCGACCGTTGCCGCCGCCGCTGCCTCGCAGAACGTTGCTGGCCGTGCTGCCTCCTCGATTGAGAGCCACGCTGCTGGTGCCCGCCAGACCGGCCTTGGTGTCGCCGCCGGCGTGGTTGCTGGTGTCGTCGGCCTCGCCATGGGCCTGTAAGCCTCTCCTTTTGGTGCTGGTTTCACTTTGTTTCGATGCAACAATGGGAGGAAAGGTCCCTTTTTAAAAAAAGAAATTTGATGATACATGAAGAAAGGAAATAAAGAATCTGTTACGGGTAACAGAGGACTGATGGAAAGCCAAAAACCTCTCACGCCGACGAAGACAGACCAGTTCCATTTTTCAAAACTGAGCGTTTTCGTTTTTTTTACACTTCTCTCTGGGAGGAAGACATTTTACACAAAAGAAGATGATATAATACCCCTATTTTTTTTTTTTAGAGCAGTCGCTTGCTTGATGCGGCGATGATGGGAAAAAAATAAAGAAAAGATTGCCACTGTGATTTGATGACCATTCCTACATGATTGTGATGTGATATGTTCTGGATTTTTGACGCACTGCCTTTTTCACACTACGGAATCCCCTTGATATTTCTATTCATTCCGTGTTCTGTCAGTAATGAATTTCCCTCGTCTTCATTGCGCCTGTGAGCACAGATGTTATGATTGCCTCAAGTCATTCTGAAAATCTGGCTGGAATACTTTTTAAGGCAATTGGATATAGTGCCGACCACCAATGTCCTTGTATTGGTTGGAAGCCGGAAAATAAGATCAAGTAGACCTAACTTGAGAGACAAAAACATGTACTTGTAGATTGTGTCTCAACTTAAATGCTGGTATACTCGTTCTGTCCTCACACAAGTGGCCCACTGAACGAGTGCCTGAGCGTCCAGGTCACCAGACAAACATCATCTCGAACCAAAATGACCGACATAAGAGATCAAAGAATCTTAGATAATCACTCAAATCAAATTAAAGCAGAAAAGTCCTGTTGTGAGGTAATTTTGGTAGATCGTAGCGTGGTCCTGGTTCCAGAACACTACTGGCATTGCACATACTCCCAGCCACACTGGGCAGTTGGCTGCTAGTACTAGAGCATGGCGCACAGCGTCCGGGCCGCGCACCTGTGGAATGCATGGCAAAGCTGCCCAACCAAAACCGCATGTGTTTTGTCCCGCCCTAACTGTAATTCCCGCTGTTTCCCAGCCACCCAAGTCTTCATACAGACTGCGGGCCTGCCAAGACGAATCCGCCCGCACAGAAAGATCAAGCTTCTCTCACTCAAGTGCGGCCAGTTCTACGTCAGCTCTTTCTCCACTCGTTGCGCTCCGTCGTAGCTTCCATTCTCTTTCTCTCTCTCGCCTTCGAATCGTACCTTCTCTTTCGGCTGAAGATTTCGCCTCTTCTGTTATCTTCTTCTTTTGCTGCTGCTGCTGCTGCTGTCACTGCTCTTTGTGCTGCACAGTTATCGACGGCATTCCCAGCGATTGGTGGCAGATTGTGAGAGAGGTACGGGTTATCGACTACTCGACCGCTGCCCACTTTCTACACCGCAGAAACAGATACCTTCTTCTACACTAGATTCAGTACAGTCGCATTAGCTATTGGACTGGATTGCCACCAGGAACGGTCTGCTGCACCTGCCTGGGTTACAGTATTCGACGACTTGGGGCTTGCGACCGCCGACAGTGGTGCAAAGATTGGAAGAGCTTGGAGACACAAGGCTTGTGGATCAGGAACGCTTTTCAACAGGATAAGCGAAGAACAGAGAGAGACACACATTGCAAGACTTTGACACTTCAGAATCGAGTCAACGAGGACCTGCGCAATCCATTTCACAGATCCCAACCGGATCTGCACAAGAAGAAGCACTACCTCTCAAATCGCCACCAGTCTTGAACATCGCCAGCCTCGAAAACCCCGGCAAAGACCGATTTTCAATTGGCACAGCACATCTAGGAGACCCAAATCATTCCAACCTAACCTAAAACAACTCATCCAAATCATCCCACCAACTGCCCGCCATGCCGACCGAGCGCGTGGTAACGACGGAGGTGATCCACAAGTACATCTGGCCCGAGGCGCCGCTGAGCTTCTGGTGGTTCGTCATGTGGTACTTCTTCACCTTCCAGCTCGGCGTCTACGCGGCCTTCATGTCGGCGCAGACCACCATGGGGCTGGGCCAGCCGTGGCTGTTCCCCTTCGAGGTCACGGTCGCTGCGCTCGGCACATTCTTCCTAGTGGTCATCATCGTCCTGCGCAACACCAACAAGTTGCTGCCCAACGTGGTGCTCGTCGGCAGCTTCCTGCTCTTCGTGCTCACGCTGACCGCCGTCATCGAGGGCGGCATCATGATGTTCGGCTCCGGCGGCGTCAACAGCATGTGCAGCGCGAGCAATTTGGCAGCGGATGGGCCCACGAGCAATACGCTGGCGTTTTTGGCGCAAAATACCATCTGTGAGTTTGCTTCCTCGTCTTTCTCTGCCCAGAACACTGTAGAGTACTTTATTTATTCATGAACAATCACTGACTGTGTAACTAGGCAATCTCTGGCAAGCATCCTTCGCCCTCAACATCATCTCGCTCGTCTTCCTCATCTGGATTTTCGTCATGGCCTGGCAAGTCAGCAATGACGACTATGAATGATGTTTTCATCGAGGAACAGATTCATCAGTCTTTTGCATCCGGGCGGCGTTTCGGGCGATATTCTTTTCGGCATTGATTTTTGAGGACAACAGCAAGAGGCAGACCAGGCAGAACAGGCAGTTTCATGCAGTCAATGGGTTTCCAGCTAGTGCAGCGTGAACCTAGGGAGAATGGACGGGATTGACAGGAACAAAAGGATGGGAATTGAGAATACTGGAAAAGGCTTCCAGATCGGTTAAGAGAGAGTATATATACCCCCAAGGAATACGGTTGGCAACGAGGCCTTTGCAGAGGACGAGCGTAAATATTTCACTGCACATAATTGGAAGTACAATTATCAAACCTTTGTCCTTGAATTGTAGAATGTGAAAGTTCAGAGTCGATTCAAATAAGGTATCGATTCAAGTCTTTATCAACAAACGATGCCATCAATTCCGGACCAATTCAGTCGCCTGACAACTCTGCCTGCGATTGTGCTGGGTATCTCATCTTTGAAAGGTGCACAATCGTGCAGGCCGGCATCGTCCCATTCATCTGCTACCTAGTTGGAAAATTTCTCAGGCACCTTCTTTCTGCGACAAAGTCAGCCACGGCTCGCACGAACGTCTCGTTGCTGCTGGAAGTGTAGCTCGAGGAAAATGTCCATTCCATTGCACCCCTTTCACGTGGTTTGCGCTGAGGCAACCGAGAGAATGAAGCCGGAGGGAAGGTGTGAGCGAGGCAAATGGGGGAGTTGACGCTTACCCGGTGAGCTTCTCAAACATGCCGCGCGCGCCGTCCGTGATCTTCTCGTTTGTGCTGCGCATCTTGACAGGGTCGACCTTGCTGTTGATAGAAGAAAAGTGTCAGTCACAATCATTCGAGGATTCAAAATATGCGTTTTGTGGTATATCAGGACGTATAACCCAAAGCAGTCGCGTCGACGACGACAACTACTACGGCGACTATAGAAATTGGTAAATGCACTCGGCAAGACACTCACCCCTGACCAAACTTCTTCTCAACTGCGTCGAGGCCCTTGTCAAGGTAATCCTCCTGCTGGCCGGCCTGCGCCTGGTCCTGCGGTGGCTGCTGGTTTGGGTCGGACATGTTGAATGATGTTCAGTATTCGGATCGGTTCGGGTCAGTTCAGTGTTTTGACAGTTGACCAGAAGGCGGATAGTGAAGTGGGGGGTCTACGTGTTCTTATACTACAAGGCTCGATCAGTCAGCGCATGTCTGTTGAACAGCACAGCGCTGAGAATGAATGGGCGGAAAGCGCGACCCTGACGTTCTAGGCCGGCTGTCGCGTACTATCGATACCGTAGCAGTATCGCGACTGCTCATAAAAGCAGTGCTGCAGCCTGCTGCCCCTCGTCACCGGTTGATAGACGTTTGGCTGCAGTGTATCCTGCAGCCGCAGTAGGTTCTTCTGACAGAGAAAATGTTGCCGCCCCACCATCAGCCCACTTTGCGAGTGTCTCAGACATTGTTCCTGTCAAGCACACGTTCGAGGTGATCGAGGCTGATAGAAGAAGGAGAGGGGCACGGCACGAGGCGAGCCACTGGCGGGCCAAGACCCCGCCACAGATGGCTGAGCGCGTGCAGCGAACTCATTCTAAATCGCGGAGCAAGTTGCATTTAATAAGGCAGACTATATTGGATTCTAATCGTCGAATTACTGCATGTTAGAAGTACAAATAATTATTTGCAATTCGTCGCGCAAGACACTTGTGATAGCCTGTCTTTATCGTTTGGACCCACTGCCGGTTTTCGCGTGCGGGCAGGCATGTCATTACGCCAAGCCGCGACGTCATCACCAAATAGGGTGTGGTTCTAATTCAAGCCTAGCGCACAAATTTGTGCCCGCTGCTCCGCTGAGGTACGTACCTGCTTTCAAGAGTGCTCGGGAGACGAAATATTATTCTACCGAGGTTCTGAATTGCCTGCTGTGCCACACTGGCACTGGCTCCGCTGGACTTGAAATGTACCAGAGCGATGTGGTTCTTGGCACCAGGAAATCAGAAGCTCACGTCCTCGCTGTATGTCAGAGTCGTGAATAGCAACAGAAGCTTTGAGTGATATAAAAAAAGCCTCGTTTATTGGCTAGTAAAAATGCTACGAATCTAGCTGCCCATGTTCCTCCCACCAAGCACGAAGTTGCAATAGTACCTTCTCAAGCTGACGCACATCTTGGGTTGGGCCTCAATACATTCGTAGTAGCAGTCTCTTCCAAAAAAAATTATCGTGTTTGCTCGGCGTGTGTTCAAAGCCCGTTAGCCGTCTTCATCGCATTCGACAGAGGTTTCTCTTCTCAACATTAGCCCATTTACCCGCGGACGAAGCAAACGATGCACATCTTGCAACAGTTTGTAAATGTCCTTGCTCAGAACGAGCAATTCCTCCAGCTGAGACCCAGCAACTCAAGCTGGTAAGTGAAACCCCAGCTCTGACCTTGTTTTCGTCGATCATACATCACCGGCACTCCGAGTGATCTTGCAACCCCTTCATCATCCTGAGGTGTATGCCCATTCTTCCTGTGATAGCCCAGTCGTATGCATTCGGGTACTTTCAGCATTGAAGCAAATCATCCCGTCTCGCGCGATACACGACTTGTTGTTTACTACTGGCTGTTCCATCAAGCACTGCATGCATTGATATTCTGTTCAAATCTTCAACACTGAAACGATGGCAAGAGAATGTGGTCCTTGAGGCAAAACCGGTAGCCAGACTCAGAAGCTGCTGAACCGGACTTTAGTCATAGACGGCAAGAACTGGTTTGATGTGCAAACTTTCCATATCCATGTTGAAATAGACAGGATTCAGAATTTCTGCCAATTTTTCGAGCAAGTCCCAGAGCATGGGACTCTTTTCATACGCGAGGCGATCGTAGGTCCATCCCGAGGAGTTTTTGTACCAGGTCCACCCAGGCTCGATCGTATCTCGAAGCAAACACGCATGATGCACTTCATGGCCCTTCCTGCTTCTGGCGCCAAATCTCATCATCCGATCAACCTCTTCGACCCTTTCATCTGGCGTTATGCCGGCTCCCCTGACCCACTGCTCTCCGCTGACCGGGAGATTTCGATGACACTTGGGGCTCCTGCTTTCCAAAAATCTCTCCCCCAGGACAAGAAAGATTGTTCTGACGTTGGAGTACTGCTCGAACAGGAGCGCCAAATCACCATATGACGATCCCAGTGAGGGAACACGGATTGCGAGAGCCTCGACCTCACACTCGATCTTGAAGCGGACGTTGCTATGCCGCTCCTGATTGTGGGCTGCATAGATTTCGTCAGATGCCAAACGGGGATCTGCCTGACATTCCCTGTCTGGTAAGGCGAAGAGTACATCGAAGCTCGGGTCGAATGCGCGTGTGAATACGCGTTGGCTCCGCTGTGCGCCGCGATGGTTTGTGTATGTGACGGCAGATGTCTTCACACCCTCCAGCTTGCTTGCCCAGCTGAGCGCAATGCTTCGCGCTTCCCTGTTTACCTTGCTGAGAGCCGGAAGGTGGACTCGCACATGCCCTAAGGGCTTTTTCCTGAACTGACACCTTTTAACTACTTCATACTCGCTGTCCGCCGGCTTCTCGGACCCATCCACGACGTCAAACTCCCAGCAGCCTGGTCGATGCGGGAATGCCGACGGCACGTCCCTGTTCCTTTGCGGGAGGGCGCACCGCAAGATCTGGTGCCGGAGCTTAGCTGGGAGCTCCTGGAAGCGGTGAAAGTTAGAAGCGGGCCTACTTGTTTGCCGTAATCGATTCATCGTTTCCAGGCCGGGTGCGTTGCTTGGGTCGGTAGTTATATGCAGGCTCCAAGGCCCTGAACCGAAAGCGTCTTCCTCCATGGTATCAGGCTGGCGATGGCTTGTCATTTGGACAGAATGATTTCAAATGGACAGAGACAAGCGAGAGGAGTACAGTAAGACTCAAGTCACTTTGAAGAGATCAAGAGGAAGTAGAAAAGTGGCACAAACAACAGAGGCCGCCGCTCGGACTTTATGTAAAGTCGAGATCAAGGCGGCAGACAAACAGAGTGGGATAAATTTGATGCGCATACAACCACCACCACCCACCCCCTGGGTTTGTGTTACACAGCCAAGCCTCAGCTGTCAAATCAACAAGGGCAACTGTGTGAGGACTGATGAAGATGTGCTTCTACGAACTTGCGACTTTGCAGCGACTACTTTGGTCATTCATTCATGATCATATTGGTACACTAGGACTTTTGAGCTATCAGAAAATTTATCTGGCATATTCTTCCTGCATTCTGGGTTTCACTGAGGATCTGCATCTACATGTCACATGACCCAGCGTGAGGATATCCAACTCCTCTGTAGGAATCGCTGGGCCATTGTATTCCATTTCGTTACAATTCTCTCATCGTTACTAAGTAAATTCCGAACCTTTCAATGTTACATTCAGCCAGAGTCTTCCCCACCCATGTTCCCACCTTCTGCATATAGGAAAGCTCCCTCTCGCCTGTGATGTATGTACTCTCGTTTGTGATGAACCGGCGTTCTGCCAGGTCCCACTCCCAATGAGCAAAAGCAACCGTGCCATTGTCGGGGGCATAGTCGCGAGGGGTGAAGAGGCGGGAGGAGACATCCAGCCCATCACCGGTTCGGCGAATGTCGCGTGGAATCTCGGCCCGTCTTCCCAAAATGAACAGTCTCTCTAATCGTGTGTGAGAGAACCAGAAGGAGCTGAATTTCTTGAAATTCTGCCTTACGGCTAGGGTCCGAACGTGAAAAAGGATGTGGAAGGGGGGGAAAACTCTGCCTGGCGCTGCAAGGGCCTGACGCCCCTCCTCAGTGTACGTGTCGAGCCCATAAGCGCTGCCCTTCACTTCCCGGAAGATTCGCCGTTTGTCCCGGGAACCGAGGAACAGGACGTCGCGGCAGGGGTCAAACTTCCGCGCGAACAGGCACCGCATATCAGGCTCGACACGTTGGACCTCGCTGTTCTCCTCCTCCTTCTCCTCCTCCTTCTGCTGCTGTTGCTGTTGCTGGTGCTGTATGTCCCGGCCTCCTTGCTCGGCCTCGCCGTCGACACTCTCGAACCAGGGTGAGCACTGTTCCACATCGGCCAGCTTGTGGGTCATTTCCACCACGACAGCTCTGGCTTCGTGGCAGACTGAAGCCATAACCGGCGGACGGATTAGGATTCGGTCTAGGCGCGATGTTTGAAACTCGGGCACGAATGGAGCGGGACCGGGCTCTTGCGATTCGTACTCGTCCAAATCGAAGTCCACTGGCAGGACAGCTTCTACCCTCTCTTCCTCGGACAGCCCTGCCATTGGACGACCAACCCAGAGGCCGCCGCGGCGCATATAGTTGAGGATCGCAGGCGTTGTCACGGTTGAGCTCTCGAGAAAGAACTCGATCCATACGTGCCGCCGTAGCTCCTTAGGCAGCTCCTGGAAATGGCTGAATGTTGATGCTGTGCGATTGTCCATCTTGTTAAGCTATGAGTAGTTGAATGAGAGCCTTATTTGAGCACACAAGATCGATGGCGAGTTGAAACATCAAAGTCATAATAGGGGGGTTTCCCAGAGGGTAAAGCAATTCTCCCTCATAGCAAATATTTTCCATGCAAGTGACACCACGACCACCAGGCCAGTGTCTCCATCTCGTGTAACACATGACGCAAGGACGACTGACTGGCAGCAACCACCAGGAGAAGCAAACATGCTCACCGCGTGGATAGAATCATCAACAGGGGTTAATCTACACACAGACACACAGACATACACACACACACACAGAGCAAACATTGACATAAGAGACAGGGGAGGACACAAAAAGACCGAGGCGAGATGGCTCCTGACGAGTGCACAGAATCTTGGCATGATGCTCAAGCGTTGAGCCGCGATTGAGTGAGGCGAGCAATGAGAGCACCTTCGAAAGTACCTGAACATATTGATAGCCGTATAGATTTGGTCAGAATCTTTTCAGTACAACGACGTTGAAGCGTCTGCAGGGCTGTACCCCTGATATCAAAACCTGAGTTTGCCTGCATATATAAAAGCTTTCCTATGCCCCTACCTAATCAACCCAAAACACTGGTCCTGTAGCCAATCCCGCACCGGCTACCAGAACATCGGATTGTCTATCGTCCGCCTAAACCCCTGTCAGCAATGTACCTGGCGTTCGGCAACGCAAACAACAGATTCACTCACCTGCAATCTCTCTCCCTTCCATTCACTCAGTGCATCGCATACCAATCAACACTCGCATGCAATGAACAAACGACATGACGACAATCCACAAGCCTTGTCCACGCAAAACACACTTCAGAGCCCAAAATTTTCTGGCCAACCAACCGACAACAGCATTCACGCCTGTACGAAGCACAAACTCATCAAACAGAACAACAGAAATCGTTTCCCCGCTGATCCCCAATCCTGACCAAAGCTAGGTGGGGCGTCGCCCAAACCGCGCCAGGCAAAATGTCACAAACAAACACATTAAACAAGACGACATAGGATAGAGAATCTCACGTGACTCGGCTTCCGAGGGCTCTTCCCCCCTTTTTTCTCCTCTCTCTGTCTCTCGCTTCTCCACACGTGATCTTACCGCACCTCACAGAATGCCAGAAAATCTTGGCGGCAAAGTCGCGCGTGCACAAACTTGGCGACAGCCGCGTTGTCCTTGGCGCGCCCTGACCGCCCTGATTGCCATTCTTCCACCTCCTCCTCCTCCTCTTCTTCCCCTCCCGAGAAGACAGACGTGGGAAGAAAACGAAAAACCAAGGAAAAAAAAAGCCGGGGTTCAACAGCAAGCCACAATCTTGTGAATATGCCCGCTTATCGACCCATCCGTCTCACGACCGACCCTGCAGGTTCAAAGCGCGCGCACGCGCTTTGAACCTGCACGTTCGGGTTATTTGTCACTCAACAGTTTCTCTCTCTCTCTCTCTCTCTGTGCGTGCATTTGTTGAGCATTTTTCTTCTTCTTTTATCGTGCTCATCATGGCGTCTGCATTAGCGTGCTTGTGCAGTGTAACAATGACGGCTGGTTTTCTTTGTGTGACTTTGCTGTGCGTGTGAGGCGTCAATGAGATGATCATTTTACTTCGGATGCGAGGTCTGCTTAGAGTTTGTTTTTCGATTGATTGCTTTTCGGTGCTACCCTGTCGTTCTGCCGAAATTTAAGACAGGGATTGGATTTGGAATTTTGAGTTTAGATCTTCGCTTCACATGTGAAAAAAAACTCTTTGAGTGTGTCAGCGGATTGCTACCTGCCACTGCTTGCTGCTTGCTGCCTGCTGCCTGCTGCCTGCTGCTTGCTGTTTTTCCCGGGTTTTCTCTGGGTCTCTGGGTCTCTGGGTCTCTGGGTCTTTGTGTCTCTGGGTCTTTGTGTCTCTGACCTCAGTCGTCCTGGTGACCGCCGGGCGGTTCTTTGGATGTACCAATATCGTGTCGTGGATGTCACTGAGCTCTGAAGGGAATCATGAGAAACGGTGGTCATCAAATTTTGAAGTGATCATTTTGATTCAATTATGAGTGCTAATAGGGCACTGGTACCACAAGCATAAGGCTCTCGCTGATACTGGCTATGATGATCTCATATTTTTCACTTTCCACATGTTTTCTCCGAGGCCTTCGTCGTCACATTACTATATACAAGGTATCATGAAAGGAATTTGGTGAGAGAATCAAACAGGGCGAAGGGAGAGGGGAAGAGAGTGGCAATGCTCAGCTGTGAGCCTCTCCTCCGACCCCCCCCCCGATCAAGCCCCATCTCCACTCCCTTCTTCTAGCTCCAGGCTTAGAAGAAGTGGTTGCCGGAACCGATGGAGTTACCTCCAAGGTTGCCGTTACCGTTGCCGCCAAGGTTGCCGTTCAGCTGGGGCTCAGCCTCACGGCCGAAGATGTTGCCAGAGCCGATGGAGTTGCCACCGAGGTTGCCGCCAAGGTTGCCGTTGCCGTTGCCGTTGCCAAAGGCAGGGAACTGAGGCTCGGCCTCACGCTTGGGGAAGTTGAACTTGTTGCCAGAGCCGCCGGAGTTGCCGTCTAGGTTTCCGACCAAGTTGCCGCCAAGGTTGCCGTTGAGCTGGGGCTCGGCCTCACGCTTGGGGAAGTTGAACTTGTTGCCGGAGCCAATGGAGTTGCCGTTGCCGTTGCCACCAAGGTTGCCACCGAGGTTGCCGTTCAGCTGGGCCTCACGCTTGCCGAAGGTGTTGCCGGAGCCGATGGCGTTGCCACCCAGGTTGCCGACGAGGTTGCCAACGAGGTTGCCGTTGCCCTGGGGCTCCGGCTCGGCCTCACGGCCGAAGATGTTGCCGGAACCGATGGAGTTGCCTCCGAGGTTACCGTTGCCGTTGCCTCCAAGGTTGCCGTTCAGCTGGGCCTCACGCTTGCCGAAGGTGTTGCCGGAGCCGATGGAGTTGCCTCCAAGGTTGCCGACGAGGTTGCCGACGAGGTTGCCGTTCAGCTGGGCATCACGCTTGCCGAAGGTGTTGCCAGAGCCGATGGAGTTGCCGCCACCGTTGCCGACGAGGTTGCCGACGAGGTTGCCGTTCAGCTGAGCGTCACGCTTGCCGAAGGTGTTACCAGAGCCGATGGAGTTGCCACCGAGGTTTCCACCAAGGTTGCCGTTGCCGTTACCGTTGCCGAAGGCAGGGAACTGGGGCTCGGCCTCACGCTTGGGCAGGCCAGGGAACTTGAAGGTGTTGCCGGAGCCAATGGAGTTGCCGACACCGTTGTTGTTGCCGTTGCCACCCAGGTTGCCGTTCAGCTGAGGCTCACGCTTGCCGAAGGTGTTTCCGGAACCAACAGAGTTTCCGCCAAGGTTGCCAACCAGGTTGCCGACAATGTTGCCTGAAGGGAGATCAGATGTCAGTAAAAGAGCAATACACGAGAGAGACCTTTCATCTGCACAGGTACGTACCGTTGCCCTGGGGCTCAGGCTCGGGCTCACGGCCGAAGATGTTGCCAGAGCCGATGGAGTTGCCACCGCCGTTGCCGCCGAGGTTGCCGCCGAGGTTGCCGTTCAGCTGGGGCTCAGCCTCGCGCTTGCCGAAGGTGTTGCCGGAGCCGATGGAGTTGCCACCGAGGTTTCCACCCAGGTTGTTGTTGCCGTTGCCGTTGCCAAAGGCAGGGAACTGGGGCTCACGCTTGCCGAACGTGTTGCCCGATCCGATGGAGTTGCCTCCAAGGTTACCACCGAGGTTGCCCTGAAGAAGAGTCAGTGTCAGTCCATCTTGTCTGTCAATGGAATGGATAAAGGGGAGGGGCGGAAGGCCAATCACGTACACCAAGGTTGCCGTTGAGCTGAGGAGTAGGGAGGGCGACAACAGCGCCAACAAGGGCGGCGGTGACGAGGCTGAACTGCATCTTGATCCGAGTTGTTGGGGGTAATGGACTTCGGTAGATTGAGGAGTTGTAAGGCTAGAGAAGTGGATGATTCAAGAAGGCAGTTCAGGTAGTGGTGATGGATGAGGAGTGGAAGGAAAAACAAGAGCCGGAAAGGAAGAAGAGATCGACATCTTTATAGATTGATTCCCCTTTGCTGATCATGGGAGATCATATCCACTCGGGAGATTGAAGGAGACGAAGCATGAATGCCTGACACTCTGGCTGAGCCGGAGACAGAGTTTGTGGGGAGTGAGGAGATACACGTGCAACAGAACCTCTGCGGCTGGAGTCTATGCACGGAAGTTACCGGCCATAAACGCCGCTCGCCTGATGATGGGGGGGTGGGAGAGAAGGTTGTGTGGGTGTGTGGGTGCATGGTGTGGTAGCGGTAGGCTCAGAGGGGATGGAGCACAGAGAAGGAGGGAGAGAGGGAGTGTCTGTGTGTGTGTGTGTGGGTGAGTGAGGCAGAGGAGTGACCGTCTGAGGTACCGCATTCGGCGCATGCGGCAGTACCAGCCTGCGGTACGACAGAAGTGCGAAGCTCGGTTGAGCGATCAATGCGTTCTACCTTTTTTTTCTTTTCCTGAGAAGGGTTGGAGCTGGATCTGTTGTTGACCTTGTGGTCGCTATGAGGGAGATAGCCTTTCTCGCGCCTCTGCCTCGCTCGCCACAGGCACTTTGCTACGGCGATCCTCCGCTCTAACCGCTCCGAGAGAATTCTCGTGTGGGACCACCGAGCCCACATGGCGGTGGTTTGGTGATAGTTGAAGGGTCAGATCGCTGAGCTGATGAGGAGGAGGGACGAGAACAGTCACAACGCCGTTGAGGTCAAAGGCGGGAAGAAACGAAGGCTCGCAAGCCCGCTAGTCTAACCGTCTGAACAGGCTGCCGGTAACAGTAAACAGGATACCTGGAGGTACCAGCGCCAGCAGCCAGCGCCAAAAAGCCCAAGCATTGGGGAGTCGGAAGACAAACAAGCCTCTCCAAGCCAAGCCAATCCAAGGGGTTCTGATTGGTTTGCGGGCAGCCAGGGATTGGCAGGGACGACGGCTGAGTTAGTTTGCGAGGGAGAAAAGGGGGTGTGGTTGGACAGGGAGGTAGGTGAGGCGGCGGAAGAATAAGACAAAAAGGTAAATTAAAGAGAAAAAGCATAAACACTGCATCGTTGAGCAAAAGCGATGGCTAAAGTGCGCGCCACAAAGCCCACGAAGGCAACTGCTGGAAAGGTAGAGTTGGGCGCGAGGCGCAGGCGTCGTCGTCTTGCTGTCGACGCGGCGCCGCCTCTTCTCTACTATATCGTTACGGGCAGGCGATGAGAGGGTGTTAAGACGAAAGTCAGGCCAAGCCACTGTCACAGTGGCGTGAATTGCGAGCTTGACAACAGCCTTGCTGTCATTCGAATTGAAGACAGTGCCAGATTGCTTTCCTGATCAGCCGGGTGTCCCTACGCCTGCTACATTCAAGATTGCAGACAGGTGGTCCGTAGCCATGTACCGGTGGACAGACAAGATTGCCAGAGGTGATAAACATATCGCCAGGTACTAGCCATCACGTAATATTAACAGCAATAGCAACGGTGACAAGAGACGATAAGCTTAAAGTTGGTCGAGCGGGTGAGCAAGTGCGCAATCAGAGCTGGAGGCTACCCGGCATTCGACTAGCCGAAGCCCTACACCTGTGACTGAATGAGTGATTGGTGCTAGGTGTGTGCCTGCCTGCCTGCCTGCATTCATGTGAGTAAGGTAGCGTGTACTCATGTGAGTGTCCATGTGAGTACCCCTGCTAGTCTATGCGACACACACGTACCGGTACTTGATCATGGCCACCCACCCTTACCTGCTTCGCCACTGTGCTCTGATCTCGGCAGAAGCTTGAACAGCCGTGTCGATCGCCGGCAGTTCAGGCCTCGCTCGATCGGTATGGCAACCCCTTTAGCGAGATCTCTTCGACGTAGGTAGGTATAGAGAGCTGCTTGGCTGCGGGTGTGTGGGGAAATCCTGAGGATGATGGACAGGGGTTTGAATTACCTGGACCCGAAGGTAAATTTTCTGCTGCCGTTCTCGCTGCATATACCAGTACCGTTACCTGGCTATGATTAGAGACAACAGAACGAATGGGAGGGGTGAGCTTTCAGGTAGAACATATTTGATGGGGTGACAGTGACATAGCTGGTCGCGACCAGTCTGATCCTCATCTACCAGCAATCCACCCTTCCTGATTCTGGCACTGAGAAGGGGAGAGGCAAGAAAGACAGCGAGAGTGGTGTGAACAGGACCCTGTAGGATTGCGTCGATCACATACACAGCAAATAGGCTCAAGTCTAAATATCGGAAGTCTTTGGTTTCTGGTCCCACTTGGCGCTATTTTCATGGAAGTATGTCCGGCTTTTGGCTCAGCGACTCCAAAGAGATGTGAGAGAGCTTGGCGCGCCGCCGCTTCGCCGCGATCCTGTGTACTCTCCCCTAACCCGCACCAGCAGTGTGGCACCAGGACCTGATCTGCTGCTGTAAGGGCGGGATCTTCCGGGGAGGCTCCACTTTTCTCCGCCACACCACCTGCGGTTGACGGACCGTTTTTCGCATGCGGACGATTCCCCAGAAAATTTTTAAAGCCGAGGCGTGGGACAGAAAACCGGGGGATGTGATGCGCCGCGGCTGCCCTTCCTGCGGCCGGGCGAGTGCGCGCGTGTGCGTGAATGGCTGAGGGAGCGAGAGCGCGAGCGCCTGGTGTGAGAGGCGCTTGACATGTTGCTGAAAGAAACACTGGCACCAGACACTCGGGCGCTTTTGCTGACTGCCCACATGTCAACCGGGACTGAAGGTTGTCGCCGTCCTCGTCGTTGTCGTATGTGCCGTCGTCGTTCTGTCGCTGCCATCCGAGGGTCGCCTAACAGACAGACAGCCAGCCAGAAAGCCAGCCGGCCAACCGTCAGCTGTCAACTGCCAGAATGCTACAACGATGGCGTTTTCGTCGTCGTCTTCCCCTCCACCTTCCACCACCGTCGTCACCTCAACCTCCTTCATCATCATTTCTACCTCCACCATCACCGCCAACTACAGCCTCATTTTTAGGTTGTAAACTGTCCGTGGCAGTGTCGTGGTGGCAACAGGGGAAAAGCATCTCATTTCCTTTCTTTGCCTCCTGCCTCACTCCCTCACTTCCTCTCCATATACTTCTATGTTATTCGAGAGCCTAATTTCGGAACTCTACCTGTCCACCGACCTCGTACAGCAGCAGACCATCTGGCCAGATGTGCTGTGCCTTTGTCTGCATGCATGGGTTGTAGAGGTAGTAAAGCACGGACAGTGCGCACAAGCTTTTTCTCTCCCCGCATACCCCGATTGTCCAGCCTCCCGTCGATCAGCAATC
Source organism: Erythroxylum anguifugum (assembly GCA_027478595.1). NCBI lineage: Eukaryota > Viridiplantae > Streptophyta > Magnoliopsida > Malpighiales > Erythroxylaceae > Erythroxylum > Erythroxylum anguifugum. The sequence goes on along the minus strand of JANIPN010231469.1, from coordinate 50,580 downwards.
TCCCGCAAAAGCCAAAGGATAAAAAGAGAGACAGCGAAAATCCAAAATCTGTCGATCACGCCTTGGAAGACCGGAGAGTCACGAGTTCGAAGGCATCCCATGACTGGCTAAAATGTGAGGAGATTCAAAATGCCGACGATGACGGCGGTGATGGAGTCTTTGATTTCAATTCTCTTGCTGCATGGGCTCCTCTCGGGCTGCAACATCAGTTTTCGTAGCCATGTCATGCCGAGGGTGACTTCCGCTGCAGCATCGGACGAGAGCAGTCATCATTGGACGAGTTGACAATAGATTCTGCAAGCACCCGATTCTCCGCAGGCTAGGGCCGTCAATTGCCTCGTGGAGTCGGGAGTCTGTAATGCAAGTCTGCAAAGCAGCCCGACTCTTGGTAGGCCAACGCGCTCTGACGCCTCGTTGATCAGATGTCTCATCTTCAAGTCTGGCTGCTGGCCGGTCTCTCAATTGTGCTGACGACCAGTCCACTCGCGACTCTCGCCACAGACCTCAGATGCAAGTTTCGATCATGCTCCGCAAAGGTCGACCTGGAGCCGCTGCTAATTGTTTATTGCCCTATGGGCCAGACGCCCTGACTAGAACCTTTTGACGAGAACCTTGGTGCTCGCAGGCCCAGCTTCCTTCAATTCTCTTGAGACTCGTCAGTACCGCAGGACACGAGCAAAGCATGTACATCTTCAGGGAAGTACCGGTAGGTACCTGAAAGATCCGTGCCCTCCACTAGGTAAAGTGTCGTGCAGCTGACCGGGATCACCCTGGCTTCTCTATGCCGATCTCTGCATTATAGCGTCTGTATTTTGTCTTACCATGTTGAAAACCTGGGGTTTGCACACCCGAATGCATGCACCAGCCTGCCTCGTTCTCGAAAGAAGTGGAGAAAAGGTAAAAAGGGCTGAAAAGATTTGAGATTCTCTGCATCTGCAGCACTTCTGCGCTCTCGACGTGATAACTGCTCTGCGGAATTGATACCGACGACCTGTCACACCGCACGCAACAACAATCTACGGCGAGAATGCATTGACCTTGACCCAAAATGCCGAGTTTATGGCCGTACGCCTTGCTTGGCTACTCCCGCCGTGTTACCGCCGATGTTTGTGAGCATTGTGTGGTAAGGCAACAAGTGGCGCATAGAGCTAGGCGCGGAATGGCGTATGTGATTGTGTTCCAAGCATTCAATGAGGGAAATGGTGTTGAGTCCGCGATGATTCCTCCTCCTTCATGCAGCCAGCTTGACTTGAACTGGGCTGACAGGCGGCATCGTGAGAAATTGACACGCTGCTGAGGGAGAAAGCCAAGAGAGGTGTCCCACTGAGCACTTTCTGTCCATTTTGATGCACCTCCCCGCTTCTCCCACCAAGTCTGACACACCTCAAAGCCGCACCCCTCCTTTACTCTCCTTCTTTTCTGTGCATGTCTCTGGCTCTTTCGCAAATAGCTGGCCTTCGGCCTTGCTTCCTGTACACGACCCGCTGCAGTCCCTTCCTTTTCTGCGGCGAAAACACAGCCTGCTCCACAAACTTCTCCTCGGCATCTCGATTCTCTAGCTGCTTCACGCTTTGACAGAACCTCACCAGCCAGCAGGAAGTTGTCTTTCGTCAGGATCGTCTGCTGGTTGGTGCATATCGGTGATTCGCCCAGAAATGGCACACTCTGCTATGGCTTTTTCCAGCCAAGACGGCTTTTCACGTACCTCAGGAGACGTATCCTCAAGCAAGCAGAGCTTGTTTTTCGGGTTGTATGCCCATCTCTGAACGCGAGCTAGCAGGCACTTGTCCCGTAGGAAAGTGTGACAGCATCGCCGCCCAAGCGTCTCTCGCTCTGATATAGGTGCTTTGTGTTGATCTCGAGACCGAATCTGGGCGGGGACAGGACCAGGAGAATCTCCGGTCAAGCCTCCAGGTATGGCAATATTAAGCAGGTAGTTTAACGACGGATGACAGTGCTCATGAGTGACTGAGTCGTAAGCCTGAGCATGGCAAGCAGATTCGGTTTGTCAAGTGCAACCACGGCACGGGTAAAGTGAGCTCGTGTTCAGGTGAGGGAGCCTTGCGTTCTTCTCTTCTCCTCTTCCTTTTTTTTTTTTTTTTTTTTTCAACAAAAGCGCCATTTCTAGAAAGAGGATACAGTGATGGTAGACAAATGTAGTACGAGCTATTATAGTGCGGTTCAAGAGGAATGTAAGGGTAATAAAGGGCAGTTAAGCAACGGAGACATACTCATGCCCTGCGAGCATAGCTTGGAATTGTCTCATTGATTTGAGCAGCTCAAAAGCCACAAGTTGATCGACAATGGAAGTGACTTTGTCCTTTGGCGTGTCGTAGGCGTTTGGGTGTCAGTCGATATGAAAAAGATGTCGCTGGTCGCAATGCCCGTTGTATTTCTTGCGCCGACAAAGGCGTTCAGAAATCGAGTTCTCAGGAATCTCTGTCAGTGCTCTGATCACTTGAGGTTCTTGAGCATCAAGTCTCTCCCAATCTCGAAGCCAGCTTCTTATCCTGCTCGAGAGCTGTGACGATGTGGCGAACAGAGACGCAGTGAACGAAGGCCCAGCTTCTCCTTCATAAGCTATCGTCCTCGGCAAGGAATCTATACTTTACTGCTCAACTTTCTTCATCAAGCCAAACGTGGCGAGCTTTCAGCTCTTCACAGATCTCTTCGCGTCCGGTTCAGCACCGCTCTCATCAAGTCGAGTGTCCACAATTTGTTCGAGCAGCGGATCTGTAGAGACGTCAAGACACGGCCATTTCAGCTTCATTTGCAGGTCCATAGTAGTCCTCACCTAGAGGCAGACCATGTAGAAAGAAAATCGAGAAAGACGCCGAACTGCTTCGATTCGACAGTGGCAATCAACCCGAGACTGTGATTGAAGGGAAAAAGTTAAGTATACCATCGGTCAATATACGACACGAACATACCATCACCCATTCGGCCCTTGGAACGCAGCTTGAGTGATCAAGTCACCGCGATGCAAACGTCTAAGCAGCTAAAACTTGTCGCAAGCTCTCCGAAGGCGCAGTGATCAGATTACGCATCACGTCGTTGCTGCCGTGGTCAGTCGTCGGACACTGATCAGTGTCGTCCGCACCCAGACGCCACTGTGTCTCTCTATGCCCATGCAGAACTACAATCTTCCCACAGAGCTCGGCCGCGTACTGGACAGGCTCAGCAGACTTGACTGACAGTATTCGCCCATTGAATCGCGATGGTCGCAAAGTCAGTACCCGCGCAAACAACTAATTCACGAGGCGGTTCAGAAGATTTGCACACAGCACAGTATGCTGTAGTAAATTCATGAGTTTGAGATGATTGACCTTGTGTCTTCTCCCTCTGCTATTTTTTTCCTGCCTGTCTTACTTTTTGTCAGCTTTCCTACTTCATTCATGCAAAGGAATGGCCAAACCCAGCAAGCGAGAGCAAAATCATGATATTATTGAGGTAGACACAGTAACGACAAATTGCATGGCGATGAGGTGTGATGCACCTGCTATTCAATCGAAGGAGCTGCAAAACAGGCTGTGTAGCCACATCTGCCAGTTCACAAGTGTGTGTGTGTGTGTGTGTGTGTGTGTGAGACATACGATATGTGCGTCCCGTAAAGGCGAGTACAACGGTCACAGTTACGAGCCAAAATAGGCAATCCTCGGACTCAGGCTATTGATACAGGACGAAGGCTTGGTAGAGCGATCATGGAATTGTAGAAGAGTTGGAAGTGCTAGTATCAAAATGGCGGCACGGCGTGGAACAGCTACTATGTGGTGGTCGACTGGTGGCGCCTTCTCTAGCCTGCACTTGCCATCATTGAAATGCGAAAACCCACTCGACATGCTGCTCAACTCCCATCGCTCCTTCCATACGGCGAGTTGATGAACACTGAGCGGAAGGAACATCGGGAGCGTCTCATTCCGTAACCACCTCCCCTTTGAGTCTTTTCATGGTGTCCGAGTCACGGTACAGAGCTCGAGATCAGCTGGGTCCTTCATCATATTTTCCATAGTTTGAGGCCTCAGAGAAGTTACAGATATTCTTACTTCTCTATGGACTTCATCTTTCGAGCTCACGACAGCAAGATATCCCAGGTAGAGAGGATGTGAAGACGCCAAATTGCCTTGGTCACGAACGTCTTGCTGTCTGCGGAAGTCAAGCAAACTCTGTCTTCCTCTAGGACTTCGGCACCAGTCGAATCAGTTCGGCTTGTCTGAGGCATCGTTCTATATGGGAACGGCTCAGCAGCCCGCTGACGGCCAGGCGTTCGTACAGGTCCCAGCTGAACATCAGCTACAAGACATTGGAGATGCTATTATTTTACATGACAACTTCAGCTGTTCGCACCCGAGCTCTGCTTTGCTGGCTGATGTTGACTAGAAACCACGTCGCGTGTTTGGCTCTACAATATTGTGAAAGACGAACAGCAGTGCTGCCACATGCATTGAAAATGACTGGAGAAGTTAGTATAATCGGCTTTGTAGCTAGAATAATAAAGCGCGTGACGTTTTCAAAGGAAGAATTCACTTTTACTTTTAACGTAATGTACTTCACGACTCCTTGATGCAGCTCCTGTGCATTTTTATTAAAATATTGAAATATTACCCTCGATTTTACTGATTAGATATATACACATGGACGCCGCATTATCGCTTCGTCCATCATCGCTCGCACGGCGAATCTGCGGCCGTTGCGATAATACCATGGACTTTTCCATCGTGCGTTGTATGCAAGCGCTCTTGTGCATCTTGTTGCGTATCTCAGCTCGGCATCTGATGCTCCGTGTTTGCCCACATGATCTGAAGCTGTACCCAACATGAATTTATGCGTACACGAAGATTCGAGTTCTGACTCAGGCTGGTCATCATGCTGCTCGAGTGATGAGCGGGAGTCCTCTGACGGGAGGCCGAGGCTTGAGGATGCATCGCTTGCGCTCTCCGAAGCTGCGTTTGACGATCGTCTTCCTCTGGCAGTCTTTTGATTGGCTCCGGTTGCCAAGCTAGTCAACGATATGAGGTGAGGATGCGTCAATAGGCCAATGGCGGTGTGATGGTGGCTCTCTTCTCCGTTCTGAGCGTCGTACAATGGCTCTCCCTTTAGCCAGACCTGTTGCTCACCAGATCTGCGCCATTGCTCTCTCCATTTGCAACAGAAATCATCTCCCATGGCGTGAGCAGGGAGCTTGGCTCGCCTTCGCGGGACGGTGGCCACGATGGGCTCATCGCGTTGGTCTAGTGGCATGCTTATGGCGATGGCCGAGTCGAGAGCATTGATCCATTCGAGACACGACTCAAGGGAGCGCAAGGCTACGAGGAACTGTCGACCCTCGGCTCGGATTCGAACAACGTTGGAGCGACGGTAGTAATCAAGCGCGAGCCCTACATCTGCTGCTTGCAGGCCAAGTCTTAGGCAGAGGCCGTGTTTGTCGGGGGCGTCGACCTCGAGCTTGGTGCCGAAGAGATCGAGCGTGGCGCGCTGCCAGTTTCGGTGCAGGGAAGTGATGAAGGGCGTGTCATACTCATGCTTCACCAGCACATGGCTCGTGAGGTGGATCGAGCAGCTATATCGCGGGCAGCGGACGTCATCTTCGGACTCAAGGTACGCAGGTGGTGGTGAAGGAGAAGGCGTGGTTGGTGCAGAGAATGTGTCGAGAACAGACATGGCCGTGTAGGACAAGGCAGATGTGTCTGGCGAGGAGCGATCGAAATGATAACACAACTGCGAGGCATGTATTCCCAATGTTCGCGAGGAGAAAGACCAAGAGCCTCAGGACCTTGGTTCCTCACGCTCAGATATACACATCATTTGCTCCAGCAATTCGCTCACTCACCTGCTCACCTACCTGTTGACATATCTACTGACCTACACGATCAGTCGGTCATTCTTGCGACATACCAACCCAAACTTCCGCTTAGCCAGCCTTCAAGACCCCTTTCTCAACGCCGAACCATCGCTGTATACACCATCATCTGCCATTCTCACCCGTCTCTCTGATCTTCGACATCGGCCGAGCAGCATCCATCGAGCAAACGAGCATCGGTGTGCGTGAATTACCCTCACCTAACCAGGCAATTGGCAGCACGCCGGGCCGAACGGCAATTCGGAGCCTTCGGGCGAGTCCCTGGACTTTTGCCGCGACGCTCATTATGGTCAAGCTCCATTCTGGTTTGAGGGTCTCACGTGACTGATTTGCTGGATTCGACTCCGCTTCCGTTCCCACTGACCGACTTCATCAGTGTTGGTGCCGGACGAGTAGCCGTTTATCTCCTGCCAAGTAGCTTACAGTAGGGTTAGCCGCAACGAGAGAGAGCAGATCCCGAGCTGCATGACGATTACTGAGATATTCGAGGGTTTGTAGACTGGCTATCGCTGTTGGTGAAAACCTGGTTCAAGATGGACCTGCACGACTCAGCGTGAGGTATCCGAGCCTCGGGTTTTGACGTGATACCTGTCGCCTGTCGCTTTGTCATGCTTCCTCCCTGACTGGCTGACTACCTTCAGTACATGCTATCACTTTGGAATCATCGACTTGCAGGAAGAGATGCTCACGGTAAGGTATGGCCTGGCATTTCTCCACGGAGTGCCGATAATTCTGGAAGTCAAGGTTGCGACATCTACCACGGTTGTCACGAACACTTCGACAGTCGAGTACAGACAACATGCAATCACTTCAGTATGAAGGAAGAGTCCGATACATCACATGAACCGCGATCTTCATGAATTTGGTGGCTGCAGACGTGACTTCCAGTCCTTGCAGAAATGGCACCGCGAAGCCACAAAGAGTAGCGCGCGCATCACGGTAAGAAGTGCGGCAGATGGGTCAGATTGCATCACCTTCTAGCGCGGCTTGCAAGGCTCCTGCTATAACGAGATAGGAAACGGTTGAGAGTTTTTGATTCTCGTGTTGGTAAGGATGTAGGCACGTGACACCATTTTAACCTACAGTCTCATTCTTGTAAGTACTACACATGTCCCGCGTGTTCCTTACTCATAGCGGCAGTCTTCCATGGGCTTGATGCACGGCTGATGAGCACCGGAGCTAATTCACTTCACTATGGAGCTATTGTACTATCGAGCTGCTACTCACTCAAATCTTGATCACCACTTTTCCAATCTGCTTACCCTCCCGAAGGTATTGCAACGCCTCAGGTGCCATGTCAAATTGCCAAGTTGAATCGATGATGTCGTCGAATTTGATCTGCTGTGCTGTCAAGGCACGGCTGAGATCGTCCAGATCATTCTTGGATCCTGCGTTGATGCCTCTTTGTAGCAGATCAGCCTTTTGCCTTCTCTCTTGTTCTGCTTGGTGTGATCGAAAACGTATTTTATTGATGCTTATGCTTGACTGTTGGAGAAGAAGCGGACGTGACAGAGATGAGAGAAGACACAATAGGGTGTGTTTTTCGTTTCTTGCCTCCTTCTGTGTGTTTTTGGCTTGTCTTTCTCGATGATTACGAAACTTGAGTATGTGGAAAAAGAAAATCAAGGTGAGAAGAGAGAAAAGCATCAAGCCTACCTTAACACCACTCGTCGATCGATCAGAACAGACAGCAGCTCAGACTCGCCCTCGAACATCGCCCTGTCCAGATATCCTACCTGGCTGACCACGCCACCACGCCGCGTGCACTTCAGGCTTCTGACCAGCGTTCCTGGCCCGCCGTTCTCCAGCACCAAGTCGACTCCAATGCCATCTGTGAGCCGAAGAACGTCCTCATGCCAACCTCTGTTCTTGGCATAGTTGACGACCAGAATCTGCGGATCGGACGGGAATTGCTCACGCACTCGTTGCAGCTTCTCGTCGCTAGACGAGATCAGGATGATTCGCAGACCCATGGACCGTGCGAGCTTGAGGGCGAACATTGCCACGCCGCCAGTGCCTGTAATTGATTGATTGATGAGAAGAGGGTCACGGTAAGTCGATTGCTGAGCTAGCTGTTCACCTTGATGCTCAAGACGACAGTACAGCCGCTCATTGTTTCGGAATAGCACCAGCAAAAAGCACACCCGGCTCTATTGCACTCACCTTGAATCAGAATGCTCTGTCCAATCTCTGCTCCCTTCAGCGCCGACCAAGCCGTGACTCCAGCACAAGGGATAATGCTTGCTTGGACCCAATCCAGGTACTCTGGCAGCCTGCCAAGCACCTTCTCATCAAAAACGAGGTAATCCGCCAGTACACCGTCTTCATCAGCAGCGAGCCAGGACCGGGTTGACTCACGACCTGTGAGATTCTCCGTATCTGTGTTGGGCGCCACTCTGTCGCCTACCTTGAGCGTCCTCACCTGCTCGCCCACGGCTACGATTTCGCCAGCTGCGTCGTTGCCAATGATCCCGTGCGGAGTCACCGGCCACGGATTGCCGCCATGAGCAATGTTAGCATCTCGATAGTTGAGGGCGACTGCGTGCACTTTGATCAGGCATTGGGTGGCTGTCAGTGGCAGAGGCAGAGGCTCATCAGCCAGTCTTATCTTGGGTGCACCTGGCATTTGGTCGTCAGTACGTCGATAGACGTGACGATGGGTCGGTTCGCTGCTGGCCGACGCCATGCCTGGTAATGCTTAGGGTCTGGAAAAGGACTGGACAGGTAGTCTTGGACGTAATAAACCTCTGCAGAAACTATGAGACTACACAAAATCAAATTCAATAGCACAAAGCTTCAAAGTCAACTTTAGTAAGCTGCAATTTCAAGTATCAAAGGAAGCTAACGCGAAAAATAGTTCGAGGTTTTAAATATGCGTTCGTCCAGTAAAACCATGTCCGTAAACAGACGCTCAGTCTGTATATCTTAGCTCAAAACGGAGGCTTTTGGGGCGCCATTCACAGGTACTGGTATCCAGTCGTGGAAGGCGGGGGCATTACACTCTCGCAACAAATGACGAAATTCCTCGGGCTGGGTTCGATGAGGGGTCAAATGCCAAGTGATTCTCAATTAGTAATATTCAGAGGTACTGACAGACGATGAATTTGTAAGCAACACAGTCTCAGGCTGGTATAGGAGATCTGGTCGGGACCAATGAATTGCATGTGTGAGCGAATGGGTGTTTGATCACGTTTTTGAACCCGAAATATCTGCGCGACATGGCTACTTTAAGCAAGACCTTTCCTGTTCTGCGCACGTGACCGTGACAAGATACCAACAAGTGATGGGGAGGCAACTCGATCAAATTCATGCGTGTCTTTGTAAAGTTGTAACGTTTGTTTGATTTCTCGCTTTACCAATAGAAGGATAGCTTAAAGTATTGCACTTTCTTAGCAGTAGGCCGATTGAGAAAATAGATTTCGTCGCTTGCCAAAATGAGGAAGTCTAGTGATCCAAGGTCACGTGAGTTCGCGATGTTCTACTAATCTCTTCGCGCAACCTCGGAACCTCGAAAATGCTTGGATGGCGTAAGCAACCTGCCGTCTGTCTTGTAAGGCCAGTTTTGGGCTTCTGTTTGACCGATCCAGCTATCCTCTCATCGTAAGAGCATGCTTTCCCGTCATAGAAGCGTCGTTCAAAGGCTCTATCGGCCAGCGACTTCCAACGTCTCTTCTGTATCTTCGCGTGTCGCCTGCTCCCTTCTGCCTGAATGTAACCCATCGAGTAGACGAGCCGCATCAAGCTCCCCAGCCCCCTTCCGCAAGGCTCTCAAAGATGCAGCAAAGCAGCAAAAGCAAGCGAACGGTGGCAGGCAGGCGAACACGGCCGGCAGCAACCCGTACGGTCTTGAGCAGTCGACTATCGACCAGTGGGAGCTGACGGTGGGCATCGAGATCCATGCGCAGCTCAACGTCGATTGCAAACTGTTCTCAAACGCTCGTTCGGCGACAGAGGAGGAAGCCAACTCGTTGGCTGCGGTCTTTGACCTGTCTCTGCCGGGCAGCCAGCCCATCTTCCAGCCGCCGGTTCTGGTGCCGGCGATACGAGCTGCGCTGGCATTGAATTGCAAAGTGCAAGAACGCAGCGGCTTCGACCGGAAGCACTACTTCTACCAGGATCAGCCGGCAGGCTACCAGATCACGCAATACTACAGCCCGTTTGCACGCGTTGGCGAGATGGAGCTGTTCGATCACGACGGCATCGCGTCAGAGGATGGGAAATCCGTCAGGGTCGGCATAAAGCAGATACAGCTCGAGCAGGACACGGCAAAGTCGATTCAGCAGCCGCCAGACCAGGTCCTTCTCGACTTCAACCGGGTCGGTCACCCTCTGATCGAGATCATCAGCCTGCCGCAGATTCATCACGCCAAGACGGCGGCGGCGTACGTCCGGAAGATCTCTCAGGTGCTTCTCTCAGTCGATGCGGTGACCACCGGCATGGAGCTCGGCGGTCTGCGGGCGGACGTGAACGTCTCGGTTCGGCGGCGAGATGGCGGGCCAGGGTCTCACTCTTACTCTGGCGTGTCAGGCTTAGGACAGAGGACAGAGATCAAGAATCTGAGCAGTTTCAAGGCTGTTGAGGACGCAATCATTGCCGAGAGGAACAGGCAGATCGACCTTCTGGAGCGCGGTGGCGTGGTCGAGGGCGAGACCAGGGGATGGACTCTGGGTAGCTTGGAGACGGTGAGGCTGCGAGGCAAGGAGGGCGAGGTCGACTACAGATACATGCCCGATCCAGACATTCCTCCGCTGCTCGTTTCAGAAGTGAGTCAATCCACTACCACAGACTTTGATGGCTATCTGACGATGTTCACAGGAACTAGTCCAGCATCTGGGGGCCTCGCTGCCCACGCTACCCGACTTGCAGCTGGAGGATCTGAACACGCGATGGGGTGTCAGCATCAAGGATTCTAAGACACTGATTGCTCTCGAAGACGGGCAGAGGGTGCAGTACTTCCACGAGGTGCTGTCAGGCCTGCAAAATGCGCTGCAGATGGAAGATGATGTGGCTGGCAAGCTGACAGCAAACTGGTACGTTAGGAGTTTCACATGTCCTGTCATCCAGCTCTAATCTGACCTTTCTAGGGTTCTGCACGAACTGGGCGGTCTGTTCAGCGTAGCCGAGGAAACCTTTGACGAGAGCCGCGTCAAAGCAGAACAGCTCGCAGACATACTCAAGGCACTGCACGAGAAGTCGGTCAGCGGCAAGAACGCAAAGCAGCTGCTCTCCATGGCATTTGACGGAGACGGACGACAGATCAATCAAATGATCGAAGAGGATGGCCTCGGGCTTCAGAAGATCTCTGCCGAAGAATACCAGCAAGCTGCGCAGGCCTTGATCGACGCAAACCACGACACGGTGGACAAGATACGCAAGGGCGAGAGGGGCAAGATCCAGTGGTTTGTCGGCCAGATGATGCGCAAAAGCCAGGGCACCATGGATGCCACGGAAGCACGGCGGGCAATCGAAGCGGTGTTGGGTTCGCACGTGTGAAGCCTGCCCCAAAATAGCGGCTGCAACACAAGGCCGCGTCCAATCGACTGAGACGCACCCAGTTCGTCCGCCACTGCCGAAAGTAGCCGTTTCCTGACTTCCAGGTGCTGCTGTCTTGTCGCGTTGTTTGGGCGCAACGGTGCAGGCACGCCGTCACACTGTTCTGCGCGTCTCGCGTGGAAGCTCGTCGCCTGGTAGAGTGGAGACGCTGCACTCGAGTGGCACGCCCTTGACAGGGCCGGGGGGGTGGCATGTCGAGGCTAGCACCAGAAACTCGGGAAGTGTTTGGGCTTGCCACCAACGAGCCAATCCAGACTACGAGCCATCTCGAAATCTATGCCGACATTGCCGTGAGCGACAAGCAATTTGCTAAAATTATTGCCAAAGCAAGGTGGAAGCGGTGGGAAAGCAACCTTCAAAGCTGTTACACCGCAGCAAGAGACGGCTGGTATCGCGATCCAAAAGCCGTTGCCTTGATCCAGGCAAAATTCAAAATTTGGGCGAGCGAAGGGACGGATGTCTGAGTTTGGCAACTGGACCGGACCGCTGTGGTTCAATGGAAAGGTGCTCTTGGGTGGTGGTGCGGCAATCTCCAACGACGACGATTCCCAAGACCAAAATGTCTACCGGGGGGTGGAAACAGAGGATACAGGAAGTGCGAGCCGCTGATGGGAGGAGAGCACCTACGGGAGCAGACGTGACCAGGCACCTGTAACCATTCCTTTGTTGCCCGCTAAACGCAAACACGTTTAGGAGGCAGTAACTGCCACCAGTATATCAGGAACTGCCTGTAGAACTGCTGCAGTTGAGCCCGTTTCGCCTCGTGTCGAGGAAAATCTAAAACAAGAATCAACAGCATTTCCCAAACCTAGTGTGATCCGTTGTTTCCCTAAAATGTCTCATAAATGCTTCCAATAGGTTCTGTGCAGTAGTGTGACAAAAGAAATAGGTAAGGGAGACAAAATCGCCGCCCACTCGACTAGCTCAGCGGGGTCACCGGCAGCACTACTCGACTCATATGCAGCGATTTCGGAGGTGCAGCAGAGCAGCGCTCAAACACGACTTGGACGAGTGTCTGAGTCGGGAACAAATGCAGAGCAGACCAAAATCGTCCATCCGTTCACTAGCAGTACTACCTCAGAGGCCTGAAAGAAGGGGGGGGGTTCTTCGAATTAGCTAGGTGCCCTTCTATTATTGGCCGGTGCCAGAATAGAGATATTTTGTTTTCACTTATCCTTCTAATCGTCGCCGTACGGAGTGCTGACAGGCTCGTATTCTATCATAGTAGAGCTAGGTTAGCGATGACGGTGATCGCCAAATAAAACGCCAAATCGGAGATTAATTATAAATTTCGAGGAACATTAAATCACGAAAGTGTTTGCAATATACGTCGCGTGGAATAATAAGATGAAAATTGTAAAACTATTTGATGTTCCAGTTATCACGAGCATTTTAGAGCGTTTTTTTTATTAATATGTATCACGGTTGAGAAAGCGAAAGCAATTGTTGCGCTAGGCAAGAAACGGAAATTAATCAAGCGACGTATAACGCGACTCACGTGAGCTAATATATCAGCTGATGAATTCGTGAGAAGCTTAAAGTTCATCAGACCTTATATAGCTGTAGATCCCAAACCGCCGAGAATGAGATAAATGGGATGTGGAGATTTGAATAAAGCTGTAGGGTAATATATCTTTACATGTACAGATTCACACAGGACTTCGGAAGCCATCAACTGGGTGGCGCTTGTTGCAGCACATTAATCTCTATTGTCCGCGAGCCAGGATACAACGTCTCGAGGTGCGCACCCGATATCGTGACCTTGACCACGGTCGACGGAGCAGCATTCGCTAGCTCGATGCCATACAGCTGATGCTCGAACCCATTCCGATTGAAATTCCTCTGCACCAAGAAGCGCGACGGGCTCGTATACAGGCCCATTGCCCTAGCTAACGTGTACGGCTCGCCCATCCTCAGCGCCACCGTCCCATTCGCGTTAACACTAGCGGGCGGCGGCTCCTCCGTCAGGATCAAGCACGGCACGCGCACCTGGCTCTTCTGTACCGCGTGTAGCGACAGCCAGCCGTCCAGCCTTTGCATCGCGTCGCGGGCCACCGCCAGCATCGCATCGCCAGCCGGCCCCGTCGCCGTACTGTTCGGCCTAAGAGTCATCTCGACGAAGACGTTACCGCGCACCATAAGAATCGAGTGCGGGGTCTGCAGCGCGTAGTGGCCGAGGGCGACGGCGGGGTTGGCTGGGACGACGGGCTTGACGCAGCCGAGCTTGCTCTTTCCGGTCGAGTAGATCGTGCGCTCGTACTTACTCAGCTCGAAGGCCATAGCCTCCCATGTATCGTGGAAGGTCTCGAAGACGCTAGTGTTGACCGCCAGCTTCCAGGTGCCAGTACCGGGTACGTCGAAGTTCCAGGTTAGAGTGGCGGCGCCGGGGGTCACACGAATCCTACCGTTGTCTATCGCGGCGCCGTCGATCGTGAAGCCGGGGGTGTTGCTCGTGATGGCGTCGGTGAAGAGGTCGGAGTTGATCGGCGCGTCGTTAAAGGCCCAGCGCGGGTTCGACAGGTTACGGCCGAGCCGCATGAGCCCCTTAATATCGTTGCGCATCGGCCATGGTATCGGGATCAAGGGCGCAGGCTGTGGTCCCCGCTGCGGCTCGTTGATCCCGTTAATGTTATACACCCCGATTCGCCGGATCTTTGGTGGGTTGGCCGTCTCTGTGCCGGCTCCGTAGTCGTTATTCGTGACTGTGGTCGAGAGTAAATATGAGGGCGTCTTCCACCCTATAAGATAGGGCAGGGACAGCGGTGCGAGCTACTTACAACATTCGGGAAAGATCGACGGTTGGCCGCTTACAGCATTTGCGAGATCACCAACCGGTGCTGTTATCTGCGCGTTCGCGTACTGCTTCCGGGTCACCGTACCGAGATAGGGCCGGGGTTCGCTCCCGCCGGCGCCGAGAGTGAGCGGCCAGCTCAGATCGACAACCTTAGGAACGGCGGGCGCACCGACCTCGACCTCTAGCCAGGCCCGAACCTCACAAGGAGCTCTTTCAACACCAGGCGGGCTATATGGCGGAATCACAGTTGGACCTGCCAGAATGAGTCAATATTACGTCTAATGTAATGATGGCGTAAACAACAAGATGGTCACACTTGGCGAAAGTTTTCTCGAATCCTGGGCGACCACTTACTCGGATCACTGAAGTACGGATTGTTGACTCCGTCTGGTATGCTGGGCGGCGAGTTCTCACCCACAGCCATACCGAATGGCACTCCGGCTTGCACCTTGCCGAACGGATGCTTGCACACCCAGAAGCTCTGGATAAGCTGAGCACCCTCCGTTGGCTCCACGATTAGACTCAATCCAAGCTGGATAAGAGCGGCTAAGTCGAAAGAGTTGATGCGTGCGGGAATGTAGCCAGGGCTGGACGCGGCCTGCCGAGCCCTAGAATAGGCGTCAAAGTCGAAGCTGCCTCCACAGCTACCCATCCCGAACCAGGATCTCCCGGCCACAGTGTCGTATAAAAAGCCCGTTGGCGAGATCCTCTCAGCGAGGGTTTTGATCCACCAAGTATTGAAGACAGCTGCAGTCTGTGGGTAGGTTGATTGGATATACTTTGGTGCTGGTAAGAATTCGCGAAGGAGATTGATTGGGTACGCGCCGCCGATCCCAGGCCAAGTTCGAGATATATTGCCCGGTATTTGAGAAACTTCCTCTGCCGCAGGCCCGAGCAGCCACACAAGCTCCAGCCTGGTGCTGGAGTCAAACAAAAGTGGAGGAGCAGCTGGATCAGGTACGCCGTTGAGATAATTGACGATCTTCCATCTGAAGTCACCACTAAGGCGGAAAGGGGCCTTGCACACTGTACTTCCTCCTGTAGGAGCTTCAAGGGTAAAAGACTTGAGATTAAAGGTTTTCTGCTCAGGAGGTGGTGGGTTGCCAGTCTTCAAGTTCAGAGTCCACAGTTCGGATGAGATTGTGGATGGGCTGACGGGGTCATCGTCTGCGACGCCCAGCAGTTTGCAAGTGACGGCGCGAGGGTATGTGCTTGGGAACAGGCAAGAGCCGGTGATATGGAGTCTGACGTCGTAGCTCGCTGTGGCCGTATCAGGCAGCTGCAGCGAATGAATTCTGAGAGATCCGCTCGGGCCGTCCTTGACTTGGTCACTAATGCTCTGATTCCATGCTGTAAAATCCGCTTGCGGCTGCAGTACACCTCCTCTCGAGTTCCTGACGGATAGGACCGGCTTTGCCTCAATTTCGAGATCCGTCAAAGGATAAGCCATAATGCCAGAGGGCTCGTATGTGTTGCTGAATATTTCAAGTCAACGAGACTTATTTGTCACGAAGAACGCTCACACCGAGTCGAGATATTTTGACTAGTAAAGCACGGCAGATAATTAGTTTGGTAGGTGTAAAGGGAAAACGAGAGCCACGACAACGATGGTGCAGAGATAATATATTGGGGAGTAATATGAGCAAGTTCAGTGGGGAGGATGAGAAGATTAAGGCAGGTTAAATGACGAGGAGTTTTGACGGTACAGATTATCACGGTCATTGGCCTCATACTAATATATATTGCTGATGACTTATAATCAGTGTCGCAGCGAAGCAGACCGGAATGATACCGCAGAGAACTCCAACGCTATGTAAACCAAGTAATTCACCAATCTTTCGACTTACGATAAAAGCACGAGGCTTGCTACGTTGGCATGATACTGCGACAAATCCCTCAGTCGAAAGTAGAGAAGGAGAGCCCTGTATCCGAGCATCGTGGGGTAGGTAAAGCGCCCGGCCAGCCGTAGACTGATTCGGGATCGACAAGAGTCTTGGAGATTCGAGACCGTCGCTGGCTTGATCGAAGCGAGCTGAGCTTTGATACGTGACCAATAGAGGGGTACTGGCGGAAGGAGTTGGTGATATATTAAGCCCTTAGGGTGGGTCGCTCGCCATTTTTGTGGCTTTTCAATAGGTAGCTGAAGAAAGGTGAAAGGCTGCAGACCTGCATGCAGATTTCGATATGGATCCATTCGTAAGGAAAAGTAAGTATGTGACAGCGGTACCGACGAGATACGGAGTAAAACTGACTAGTTAAATATACAAGAAGAATTACGACTTTAAAGTGACGCATTTACGTATGCAGACTTTATTGCTCGTATAAAATATGGGTGTGGCCGTTGCAATAAGTCGCTTTTGAGCTGGTTAGGTCGACACACATCGACTCACACATATACAAGACTGCAGGCTAACCCGCGCTTCATTTCAAGAAGACAAAGGAAAAGGTAGAGACAAGGGCTAAATGCTGTGTGTAGGAACGACAGCGCCATCTAGAGAGCGAGAAGTCGTGTCCCCTGCGATTTTTCGTCCACCACGATCGGGACGACTTCCATGAGTTTAAGCTATGATCACGTCTTTGCATACAAATTCGTGCCTAGGCTGCCCGCATATTTAGACTATAAGATAACTGTGACCATCAATCTCACCTCTTCTACAGCGATATTATTCGCGGGATAAAGAATTCATTCAGCTTGTGAGCGCCATTTTATCCGAATTTTACCCAGCCCCATATTACATAAGCTTCTTGCGGAATCAAGTCCGCCGCTTCAGTTCCTCTTGTACGCGTTATTGTAGGATCTCCCGAGTTGGCTGGGCATACCGGACTTGTCGCAGAATTCTCTTGGATGGTATAGTATTTAAAGAGTTTCCTTTCTGAGCTGGTCAGTAACCGATGTAGCACTTTGTCAAACCTAGATTGGAGACCCTTCCTGTGATGTTTTGTGGGAGGACTTTTTGCCTTTCATTATTGGCTTCGCTCACATATAGAAGAGAATCTGCAATAAAAGGCTCTGCTGTGGTGCATGTTGCCTCGTATACATGAGACTGCATGATATCAGTGCAAGTTCGAAGTATCATCTACAACATAATTGACGTCGTCCGTGTGAACAGAAATGTTAAAACCTGATGAGGAATGGCTTTTTCTACTCTCTTGCTGGAAGCTGGTGGCTCCATCGATCGGTGGGCAGAAGATTTTCCGCCTATTTTGCTGCACCATCATCCCTTTGACGCTCCAGTCACGGTGAGGACGTAGTAAATACTGCGACACACATTACTGATACGTCTTTGTGGCTTTGTTTCATACCGGACATATCTGCGGGTAACGTACGTAACGTATTTGCTCACTTGTCAGCATATCCTTGTAGTTAGAACGCGCTTCCTTGCCTCCTGTACCCCACTTGTGGCTTTTTCACTTTGTCAGCTGAATACTACTATGCACTTAATGTGTATAAAGTGTTTCTTTGCCTCCTATACCCCACTTGTGGCTTTTTCAACTTGGTAGCTGAATATTGTCATCTACTCTATGTGTCTATCCGTATTCTTACCCTTCTCTTTAATACTTTTAAGGTTGCGCTGTAACAACGTTCAGCATCCTTGGCGGTGAGGTGGGTTATAGGAGAACGAGCATGGATAGAGCGATAGGCGGAGCCCAGTACTACCAGCCATACGGTACTGTTTGAGTGTATAGCGTTGTAGAATCCTTCGAAAGCCAAGCTGGGTCCGCTGGTTGAACTGACCCAGCCAACAAGTCGCTCGTAAATCGAGAGCGAAATTTGACAATTAGCTCGACACTTACATTCTACATGTATACCTGTTTATAGGTCGTATGTTCAGACTTCATCTCTTCCATCTCGGATTTTTCTGCTGCCCTAATCTCAAGCTTCTTCGGTGAGATAACAATTACTCTCGCATCATCAGAGCCTTCTTGACTTGTATACAGCTAATATTACGATGGCACCAATCACGATCAACGGGAAGACATGGGATCCCGATACTGATGGCGGGCCGACCACTGCTCCTGACGCCTCAAACACCAACTGGATTATTATCAAAAGCGAGAAGAGCCTTAAGAAAGAGCAGATGATGGCTGTGATCAATCAGGGTGCTGAGATAAAACAGGCTCTCGGCGATAATATATACCTTTGCAAGTACGAGCCGGCAGACCTCAGCAGTCTCCGGGCAATGGATTTCCTACATTATGTCGATGTCTACCATCCCTTCTTCGTTGTCGAATCTGGACTGGATCAGCCCGATAATACCGCGGACTCCGCTGGCGATGACTCGGCCGAGTCCTCAAGCATTCGAGTGGTTATCAGCACCCAGCCCGGCTGCGACCCGAGCTCGTTGCGCGAAACGCTAATCGAACAGACCCTTGCAGATCAGGAAGATCTCGAAGTCCACTCCAACAGAGTTGACGCGACCGTCACTACCAGCAACGTGAGCCAGATAGCCGCTCTCGAAGAAGTTAGGATCATCACCCAGAACCTCGGCAGCGGTCCCGATCTTTGCATGGCACGAGATGTCGTGAATTTGCCTTGTTGGGTTCCCTCGCTGCAGGGAAACATCAATTCTGATAGAAGAATGGTTATGAGCGGCGCAGGTGAGACGATCAACATCGTCGACTCCGGCTTCGACGAAGGCGTGATTCCGCCAAAATTCGACGACTTCGCCGATGACGCTGCGCTGAAGGCTCTATACCCCGGCCCTGGTGTCACTCTCGGGGTCAGCGACCCGTTCGGCCACGGTACGCATGTGGCAGGCTGTGCGGTAGCCAACGGCACCCTCTCCCAAATCGATGGGCCCTTGGCCAATCAGCCTGGCAATATCCGCGGCACCGCGGAGGGAGCGGGCTTTACCATCGTACAGGTGCTGGAAAGCGTGAGCCCACCTGCACGCCCTGGTTACAAGGTCGATTCCGACTTGACATGCTATATCGAGCAGCCCTACACCTACCATGGCTGCCGGATCTCCAATCATTCCTACGGTCCGCCATACGACGCCGCAAAACCGCAGAGCCCGTACGATGCAACGAACGAGGACGTGGACCGTTATATACACAGTAGGCCCGAGCTACTCGTCACCTGGTCGGCCGGCAACAATGGCAGAGAAACCAGCAGCGCGGCACCAGCCCAAGTCAACGGCAGGTCCTGTAGCAAGAACACCATCACCGTCGGAGCCAGCGAGAACGCGCGCCCAGTCGCGGCCGATGTCTTCGAACCGATTATTGGCAAACTTGCAGATATTGATCAGGTGGCGGATTATAGTAGCCGTGGACCCAGCCTCGAGAAGCGGTGGAAGCCAGATGTCTGTGCGCCGGGTACCGCTATACTATCTGCCAGGTCGAGGAAAACTCAGTATACGACTTACCCACGATACAACGGCACAGACTACTGCTTTAAAAGAGGAACTAGTATGGCTGCCCCAATCGTCGCTGGCTGCTGTGCCGTCCTTCGTCAGACCCTCAAGCAGAGGAACTTTATAACCCCGTCTGGTGTCTTGGTGAAAGCACTGTGTAAGTTTGAGTCTTATACCGCGGCCACTGCCCGATACAACCCTACTTAGAATGCGAGCAACATCGAGCACGATATATAAAGAAAACACGGCCAAATTACAGATACACTCACACAAGGGATACTGCTAAGCAGTTGCGTTTGCTAACAGGATTTCTACAGTGGTCAATGGCGCAGTCGACATCGAGCGTCAGGCTAAATCGGCACCTCAGATCCCTAATGCGAGGCAAGGTTTCGGACGCATCAACGTCCAGGCCTCCGTTAAGATGATCCTTGGAGTGCAGAATCCACCAAACACCGCGACTGCGCTGACAGGCTTCATAGACGCCAAGGGCGATACTGGCGCCTTCAAGCAGTTGATGCCCTTCACAGGCGAGGCGATCAACGGGCTTTCAATTCCCGCGCCCTATCCGATTGTTCCAGGTGGTGACACCATCCCTTATACGCTGAAAATCACCCTGACCTGGTATGACACGCCTGGCCCGGACCTACAGTGCAAGTTGGGCCTCTACGTTCATGCAGGCGGACAATATTTTTACGGTAATAGAGGAGTCATAGCGTCTGGACCCGACGTCGATGCTAACTACGACGGGCGCAACAACGTCCAGCAGGTACTGTGGGAGAATATACCAGCAGGCCCGATTACAGTTGGGGTCAGGTACTACTCCGCCATGGACACCAATCAGAAGATACCGTATGCATTGGCCTGGGCCATTGAGTAGTGCTATGGCTAGATTGATTGGTTGAGAATGGGCTAACTTGCGCCAGCGAGTGAGGAGAGAAATATACCTTGAAGACGGCGCGGCTGGGCTGCCAAGTCCGCCGAGTCCGCCTGCAGCCGTTCTTGTCACCACGAGTAGGGTGGATGCTCGTTATAGCCTCCATTTTATTCGGCTTTTTGAATCCGAAAACCGTCCACTCTCTATCGAGCATCATGCCTGCGATGCGACTCTACATAGCCCGAAGTGCAGACCTAACTACACATTCACGAAAAATACGGGACTGTAACTGACTTCCTTGCGCATCTATATGCCTGTAGGTATACATTTGTTGATTGGTATCTCTGTCTGTATCCCTACGCATAAACATGAGGGATAATTCATACATACATTATTATTTTGTCCATGTGTATTTCCTTACCTAAGAAACGACTTCCATGACCATCTCATTTCTGTTACTCTGCCGAGCGAAGGGCGGTAGGACTGATTGACTGGGAGATGATAAACATGTAGAAACTCGAAGTGTCGAGTGGCACATTGGAAGGCTGTTGAGGTTGGAAAGTCTACCAGCGAAGCCGATCATAGCAAATACCCTTTCTCCCTTTCTGTTAATTTACTGACGCTACAACACGAGAGCCTCGGCCGGTGCTGCGTGAGTATATACACGTACAGTGATTAGGTCCGCATCAGTATTGTTGGCCTTTGCGCCTATA
The DNA here is from genome assembly GCA_027478595.1 of Erythroxylum anguifugum. Lineage (NCBI taxonomy): Eukaryota > Viridiplantae > Streptophyta > Magnoliopsida > Malpighiales > Erythroxylaceae > Erythroxylum > Erythroxylum anguifugum. The sequence goes on along the minus strand of JANIPN010231469.1, from coordinate 29,435 downwards.
GTAGTCTACTGTGTGATAAGGTCGTCCAGCCTGCGTTAAGTGACCGCTGGCGTGATTTCGGGAAAATTTGGTTCTAATGTGGTGGCGTTCCCATCATGCCAGCTGGGAAGCCGTTTGACCTGCGTCACCAGTCCTTCGCCCTAGCTATATTAAGTAAAGGATAGGTTTAGGAAAGCGGAAAAGTCCAAGGTCCAGACCGGACGGGTCGAGGTTTGGGGTTCATCGTTGAATTCGTGGTTTAGTCGCTGCTCTGGCATTCTTTGTTCCCCACTTTTTGGTCTTCTTTCCCTTCCTTGTGAATTAGCGGTTGCGACGGCTTGACTCTTCCACGTCTTGCCTTCTCCAGAGGCGTGACTTTCCCTTCGCAGAAATCGCATATCTAATCGAGCACACCACCTTTTTAATTGTTGAATCCGTATATGTCGCCATCCTATCGTAAATACTTGGCGGCTGAGTGAATTTTGTTTCTCTATTGGTGTGAGACGTGGCTTGAGCCTGTGATTCGCATGAGACCTTTCGTGTTTTGACCTGCTTTGATGAGGTAGTAACACTCTCTATTTCATTTGCATCCTTATTCACTGCATGAGCAATATTGAATCTTATACAGGCGGATCACCACTGTGTGATCTGTATCATAAATTTGCTTGTCGACGGTGAATGGTCGGTGTTGGGCAACGGTTTTCGTCTCCTCAAGTTGAATACTGTGCTATTGCTAGTGCACTACTTTATGAGTGATATGCTGACTCGGCAGAGACAGTACCGGGATATGTAAACACTTTGGTAGCGTTACTATCTATCTATAACACTCTGATGAGTTTATAGGGCCTCGTTGCTGCTACGACTTGTGCCGGAAAAAAAGGCGTCTTGTAATTTCATTTGTTTTTCTTGTATTACTGTGTATTTTACTGGATGCAGTAGACTGTTCACACCCCGGCTGCTACTTCATATCTTCAGGGACAAAAGTTTCTAGAGTCGACCCTTTTCACGATTGATCTGACTGTGATGTTTACCCCACATCGCAGAAGATCAGTTCGTCACGCGATGTTAAAGCGGGCAGAAGGCCCTCTCCACAAGCATGTACGCTGATCCCACACACTTAGGGAACATACTCAATTCACTTCGAGCTGATAATTAGAAGACCCACTCTCATACTTCATTCAGCAAGCTTTGCGATGCCGTTTCTCAGCTTGCATCGTGGCAGCCACGTCGGCTATCATGCTCGATATGGAGTTTTCGCGTACATGTTGTATTACACGTACATATCTACTTGCCGCTGGCCAAGGACTACCCTCCCATTACAACGTCAGGCGCTCGCTCAAGCGTTGCGGCGTGATAACGTGAAGTAATCCAATATTGTCAATTGGTCGCCGACGATTTCAGCTGGAAGTGAGCAAGACGCCACGCAATTGATCTAGAACTTATGGGCCGAGAAGAGTCTCGAATTATTATGAGACGTGTGTATTGCCTAGCTGAGTACACGCTCATGGGGTACTGCTGGCGGCAACGCGACTCGAGCGATTAATATGTAGATCCTTGGAGAAAGCGGAGAAGAGGAGATATAGAGATGGAAGGAGAAAGAGCAGCGGAGAAACAGAGGGACAAGTGGACGAGAGATATGGCTGACAGCAATATTCGTCTACTTAACACTCTGAGTATTAATAATAGGCTGATGAGATGATAGAGAGGAGGGATTTTTTCTATAAGTTCAACTCAGATCGCCGCCGTTCTCCAACATCCAATCTCTATCCATTCAGAGCATCACAACTTCTACACAAGAAGCCAAAGCCTTCCAGGCCAGGACATCAAACCACCCAAATAGCCAGAAATAGCGACCACAATTATCAGAGATTATGTCTCAGCCTAGCACTGCCGAGGCCTTGGAAGCCGGCGACGCTGCTACCGTGGTGGCGACCATCAAGGTGATAAACCTGTACAACGGCGCCAAAAAGTTCTTCATCTTCCAGGACCTACCGGTGCCGGAGAACGGGCCGAGCAAGCGCAAGCCCTTCGCCAACGTCTACCTGGTCTCGCCCAAGATCCCCGGCGATAAGGCCGGCGGCAGCACCACTGAGTTCCTCATAAGCAGCACCTACTACGCCATCTTCGGCACTAACCAGGGCATCGGCAACGACGTGGTCATCCGCACCAGCGCCTCCAAGCCGGTCAAGAAGCTGGGGCCTCAGGGCGACGTCTTCGGCATGTCCGTCAGCGAGGGCTCGCCGCTCTGGGACACGGTGACCACCAAGGACCAGAAGACGCCACAGAACGGGGCTTTCCAGTTCTGGACTGACGACAGCTTTATCACCCCCAACGAGTGTGAGTCTGCTTTTCTCCTTTCTTTTGCGGGGTTTCCGTTCCTTCCATGTAGGACTTTTCGCTGACACTGTCTGCGGGATAGACAACATCTATATCGGTGTCGGCGCTCAGAACCCGACTCAGGGCTCGGTCGTGCCGATCCAGACTTGGCAGGCCGAGCCCTCGCTCAACAGTGTGCTCTACCCGAAGATGACCTACTACGTCTGCGTTGGAGATTTCGAGCCCGGTAAGGCGGTCGACAGGCAGAGCATTGGCCAGTGGTGCAAGCTCGAGTTTGAGGGCGCCGCCATCGCCAAAGCCACCCTCCAGTACAACGCTAACGGCACCTTCGAGGATTACCATGGCTCCTCGGAGAATAACGGTATCACGGTCAGCGTTGGCAAGAACTAAACATTCTGACGTCTTGTGGATGAGGGAGCCTGTAGACTGTAAGACTCTAGCGTGTTGAGTAGAATAGGTGGAAGGTTGGGTTTTGGAGGATTCGTCGGAACTAGTTGAAGGGAGGGATGAAAGGTAGTCTTCTGATTCAACCACAGGAGGGAACTTCCTCAATCAGGATAGATAGTGTGAATTGTACCTTTCTTCTTCTTCTTCTTCTTCTTAGAAAATGACTGCTTCCGTGAATTTACCGTTAGGAAGATAGTCAAGTACCTGACCTCTGTAAGGATACTGAAGTGTGAATTCGCCGCTCTTAGGGTATAGTTTCGGATCGATAATAGTGTGGCTGACCTTCTCATCCCGAGCGCATCGCCAATCCGAACTGGGAATGACCATATGGTAATTACCAGGTTCAGCAGCCCAGATCGATACCGGAACGATTTCACTCGAGTAAGGATCTCGAACTCCAAGCCCAACGAACGGGTAATCTAGCACCAAATACACGATTAGTCTCTTTGCTGAGAGAAAAATAAGGGCAAACAATACTGGCGCCTTTCGAGTCCCTGTTCTTGGCGATCTCGCTCTCTCCTTCTTTTCACTTTACTTCTTGTATTAATACGGAAGAGACATGACTGAGGTATTCCATTTCCCACTCTTTAGAACTTTTCGGCGTGGATGTTCTGTTCGCCCGTTCCTCTCTCCTAAGCAGACCTTACCTATTCCCGGAGCTGAAAAGCTCGTGTCCACCTGTACACAAACTCCTCCGTCCGGTATCACGACGTTGACCTTCAACGCCGCATTTTTGATCCAAGCCGGCGCAAACCCCTTCGGCATCGTCATCTCGCAGAACGCCGCGTTTGCAACACCCTGACCCTGACCCGCTAGAGGCACGAGCACCGCATCGCTGGCGTATACGCGGACTCCTGGCCGCAGTGAAGTCTTCGCAACGCCCGTCACGACATAGACGGCCAGGTAGCGATCGTTCTTGAACACCGGAGATATGACATCGAAGGTTGCGACTCCGGTCGAGTCGGCCACTCTGAGGTAGGCCTGAGCGCAGATCGCGTAGACGTCGCTAGGCTTTGTTTCGGGGAAGGATGGCGGAGATGTATAGACGAAGAAAGGCTGGGGTAGGGAGTTGATGTTCCTGATAAAAACGATGTTGCCATAGACCGGCGCGTTGGGGATACCGGCGACGCTGTTGAATGTACTGTTACTGGTCGCTTCCTCGGCTCGGTGCAGACGAATTTCGAGGGTGGTTGACGCATCAGCGTTGGCGGATATTGAGAGTGAGGATGCATCGATAGAGGTACGGGGTACTATTTGGCGTCCTGTTCTTGCACTGTAGTTTGCTTCGCTTGTGACGAGGTCAAGTATACCTGGGTGGCCTGTTTCGTCCGAGACGGCAGTACTGGTTTCGATCTTGGGCTCTCTGTCTGACTTAGGCTCAGCTCTATTGGCAGCCTCGTCCTCTGTAGTGACATTGCTGGCTGGGGTGATCATAATCGTCGGAAGACAGGCTGTGGGTAAAGTGTAGAGAATATTGCGCTAAACGAAGTATGTACGACAACCACGGACCCAGTAGCAGGCATATCAGCTATCATACTCGAGCGTTAAAATAAGACCCTAGCCGTCGTCGGTGGACTGACGATGAAGCCGCAGCAGCAGTGTCAGCGGCAGCGGCAGTTGCAGTACTGTTGGCGGGGAGACCACGCCGAAACGCGCGTGCCGGGGTTGAACCCTAAGCATTGCTACTGGACCAATTAGTGATAGGTTCAAGTGTCTCTCAATTTCCAGTAAGAAAAACTTCTCTCTCGCGGCGTGTCCACATCGCCGTGTTTCGGCTCGTTGATGTTCTTTAGGCAATCGTGAGGCAGCAGCGTGGCCATCTGGTGATGATTGGTCGGTTGTCCTTACGCTGGACTGTGCTGAAAGCAGGGTGCCTGTGGTCCCGCTGGTTCAGTTGCTTTGCCTGGGCGCTTTAGGGAGAAGGGGGGCGGGCCAGCTGGGCTTTCCAGGAAGCAGCAAAGAGCAGCAGCAGCAGCAGCAGCAGCAGCAGCAGCAGCAGCAGCACCGTAGGTCGCACTGGCAGACCTTGCAGTATCAGAACCGTAAGCAATGCGGAGGGGAGAGTCTTGCTCCTTGCCGTGCAAGGCGCCAATTGAGAAGCGTGTCAAGCCTCCATTCGCTGGAGCCAAGCATACTGGAGACGATCTCCTCTTAATCTAGTATATGCGTGCAATTTTGGTATGCGTGGGATTTTCGAGTCTACAGGCCGGAGGCATCCAGCCTTTGCCCGCAGCTCAATGAACCATGGGAAGTGCTGCGACAGACCAGCTGAGAACGGAGGAGAGTTGGACAGGACCATCGTCTGATGTACCTGCCCTGCGAGTAGTACCTGGATCGCATACCAGAGCAGCCGCGGCTGCCAAACACAGGTTTCTCTGTTGCAACAGAAATCAATAAGCAGTAGAGCATTCTTGCCAGTCGCAGCAGCCGAAACTCCTCCAGCAGAGAAGACCTGTCCATCTGTCACCTGTCAGAGCGGCGGGCCAGCTGATTGCAAGGTACATCCACTCTTGTCTGTCAACCTCTTCCCCAGAGATTGTTGCCAGTATAGGGTCAGGTCTTCGTGACTAGCAAAGGACTGGTAGCCTCTGGGAGGGAAGCGGGTGGGTCTTAGAGAGACGCGCAAAGAATCGGCCAAGAACCTTTTCCCGCCGATCACCTACCGAACGCGATGTTGTCATGTTGTTATAGATCGAAGCCGACATCGCCTTCACACTGCCAATAACAAGACTATAGTACGATGATTAGGTAGGAGGAGCAGATGCCTCAAGAGCAGGAAGGCATTCTGTGGCACCACAAACGTGCCTCGCCCCAAACCCTTTTCGCAGCAAGATAATCACGCTCCGTTTTGGTGACTCATGCTGCGTACTACCTGGATACCTGGGTAGGTAAATCAATTGGGATTGCGTTCACGTGTGCACGTATGCTGGACGTCTTTCTGCTGCGCTTTGCCGAGAGAAAATTCCAACTTCCCACAATGGTCTGCTCTGCCTCCATTCAAGCTTTCCTGCCAGCTCTCCCTTGCAGACACGAGGACAAAAATCATGTGAGGTCGTTGCTCTGCTCAAAATCGCTATCTCGGCTGTCTTTGGATCGCAGAATCTGCCTTTCACAGCCCAGTCATTATCGCTATCTGCTCCGCGGTCCACCAAGTAGCCTGCGCCCTACTGTGGGGCCCTCGGCTGAGGACAATGGCCATTCAACGGCCTGGCAACTGCGGTTTCTGTCTGGCACACCGCCAACGACGGCCTGGACGTGCGAGATGGTGCGAAATGGAGGGCAGCGGGGAAGCAGCCGCGCTCTGGGCACACGGCAGTGAGCCACAGCAGCAGTGATTTCGGACCATGGATGAACTCCTGACCGAGCTTGGGTGGATTCTGGAAAGCAGCTGTGGGTGTAGGGAGATGAGACTGTTTGGTTCCCCTTTTCATCGACCCTTCCTTCCTCATCGAACACTTGTGAGCGATGGCGCTTGCCTGTGCTGTGCTACGGCCTCAGTGGCGATGCCACTTACCTCAACATGGACGGTTGCTCCTTCCGCCAGAAGAAGATAAAGAAGAAGAAGAAGAAGAAGAAGAACAACAACAACAAAAAAATTCAATGCAGCGGCAGCTGTTCCTTCTCCTGGCCGCCACCTGGGCTTTCCCGTGGGTTGACTGGCAGCCTCTGCTCTGGCGCTAACAGAGCAGCCACAACCCGTGCCATAGCCATGACGTCGAGCACCGCTTTTTCTCTTCCATGTTGGCTTTTTTTCCCTCAAGTAGTCATGCCCTGCCATCCGCTCGTTTCCTTCATACTTCTCTGTCCCGATATCTCTCCTTTTTTTTCTTTGGATCGGAGACTTAGATGGAGTCAAAACGAACCTAGGTATGGAACGAGCGGGCGAGCGAACCCTCTGCTCTCTTCTGCGGTCAGGCGACCCAGTGGCTCTGTCGTGACAAACGCACAGCGAGTTACCATGACCCGTGGTCTGTGCAGAGCTCTCTGGCCTATCACAACATCACCGAAGAACGACCTCGCTTTCTCGAAGGCGCGTGTATCAAAGCAGTTTGATGGACATCATTACTTGAACTGGCCACTGCATCATGCCTGTGACCTCTACCGTACTGACCACCAGATCACGGCCGCCAGGCTCCCCTCATGGCTTCTGGAGCCAGTCGACGCTCTTGTTGAAGACGATGCCTAAGCACGCAGCACTGACATGAACCGTACCCATACCTATACCCATATAATAGACACACACACACACACACACACACACACACACACACACAAACCAAACACATGTACCCAATGACACCGATATATATACTTTTTGACCCCAATTCTCTTCCTTCCACTACTCCTATCTCACATGTACAAAAAAGAACTGATGTTCCCTCTAGAAAAGGACTCCACATCACTTGTTAACGCTACACCCCTATTCTCCTGCACGCCGGACCCCTCTTAGATCCCTGGCCCTCCACATACTCCCCCTGCCACCCCCAGAGCTTCCACACTGCTCTTACCCTCTGTTTATCAGCAGCACGTCCCTTGTATCTCTTATCTGTATGTCGTCTCTTTGTCTCAACAATCCTGCTAGCTAAACTCCATCTAGCCAAGCAGCATTGTCGTCTCGTCTCGTCTCTTAAAGACCAGCCGGACTGGTCTATACATCACACAGGCCTTGCGGGCCTCTCTCCAAAGACATTGAAGAACTTGGACCCAAGGTAGTGCTGATAACTGACCATCTACCCTATCAGAACTCGCTCGTGTCGTATCTTCTGTCAACAATCAAACATGTTTTCCAACACTTCATCACAGTACTCGCAGGAGACTCGACCGTCTCGACGCTCGTCGCTGACGCCGAGTCCTTTGAACCCGCGTCGCCTCTTCAATCGAAACAGACAGAACAATCGAGACGCCTACGGAGAAGAAATGTCTACCGTCTCGAATGGTACCTGGGCATCCACTCCAGTCCGCAATGCCTATGATCCTCGGCAGCTTCCAAACATCGCATACAACGCAACAGCCCCTTCTACCAGCCGTGGTGAAGCCGCAACCATCTCGAGGCCTGCAGATGTAGGTCGGCCGGATCAAGGGCCAAGGGTTGACCCTCTACGCGACAACCACCGACAGACAAGGACCAACCGTTCACAAGAGGCGGGTCTTCGGGCAGCAGCACAGAAGGCAAGGCCAGGTCATGGCCGCAACAAGGATTTGCCCGCTCCACCACAGGCTCATCGTCAGCAGAGTGGCGACGTATATTTCAGATTCGAACGAGTTAATCCAGGTGAGAAGTCGGTTTCGTCGACGCCTAGTATACCCGATGCCAGCTCAGGCAGGCAACCAGCTCCCGAGCCCATGCGCAGCCCAGGCCTCGTCTTGAGAAGGGCTGCCCAAAGCTTCTTCTCCCCTTGGACTACGCCCACCAACACCATCAACGAGAACACGAGCTTTGCTCAAGGCCCAGTCGAGCAGAGCAAGAAGAAGAAGAAGCTATGCATTTTTGGAGTCATCCTCGCCATTTTGGTGGTTATCATTGTCATCGTCGTCCCCGTGACCATTGTTGAGACACACAAGAAACAGTACTCCCCCAACCGTGGCACACCCACTGTGACCCCGACTGCTGCACCCACCGCCATCAATGCCGGTCTCCCTGGGAAGGATCTGCAGGTCGACACCCCTCTCGCGCCGCTCGCCTTCGTTGCGAATACCAGCGACCACGGCCAGTCATCTGGAGTACAGAACTACGGCATTTACTATCAGAACAAATGTGGAAACGTCAAAGGTGTACAGAACTCTGGCTCCTGGGTGCCGTACGGTACCGCGTTCACAGACTCGACCAACATCACCGGCCTCTCCTGCGTTGCCTTCTACAATTCAAGTATGGAAATTCACCAGACCTACTGCTTCTACGTTGGTGTCGACTCCCATGTCCGAGACAAGGTGCTGGACCCGACCGACAACACTTTCGAGCCTGCGTCGTTACTCTACCAGAGCGTTATCGTAGGCGAGGCTCCCGCCAGTGCGCTGGACGGCGACCCTTCTTCCCAGCCCTCGGACGGCTACTCACTGCTGGCCTTGCAAAGCGAGAACTGGGCAGACGTTGGAGCCGGGGTCCGCCTGTATCACCACGCGAGCAACAAATCCGGCGCCTTCATTCAGGAGCACATATTGAACCTATCACAAAACAAGTGGAGCATTGGGGCCAGCATTGGCCTCGGCGACGTGCTGCCGATAAGCAAAGTTGTTGGCACCGTGGACGAGCAGAGCGGCATGGCCCGGCTGATGTACGCTAGCGCGGGAGACAACTCGACTGACGCTGACGACTCTCCCAAAATACAGCAGTGGTATCTCCCATTGAAGAACGGCACCAACCCATCCTCGTCCTCGTTCTCACCATCGTCACCCACGTGGACGCGCGGACAGGCATTCTCCGGCCTGCTCATGCACGGCTCGTCGTCCTTTGCGCTAGCATCCAGCGGCGGCAGCTCCTTTTTGTACCACGTCACCCCGCTCAACTCATCCGGCCCGGCGCTGCAGATCCGCGAGCTGACGATGCCAGGCGCCAACTCATCGGACGCCATAGACATGGGCGCCGCCCAAACCGTCGCCGTCCCGGACTGGCTCGCCACGGACACTGCCAGCCGCGAGGCGACCCTCTACGCGCCCATTGCAGCCGTCGGCGTCCCAGGCTCGATCTCCGTGTTCTGGGCTGAGGGCGTGGTAGATGCGCTGGCCGGGTATGATCGGCTGATTACCGTTCAGCGGCAGCTGGGCGACAGCTGGCAGCCGGCGAGCTATGGCAATACGCCGGGCCAGGAGCAGATCAGGGTTGATGACCAGTGCGTTGCGCCAGAGACTTAGTGTCGGATAGTCGACACCAAATGCAAAACTTTTTCTGATTCTTTATTCTTGTTTTGTCTACGGGGGCTGTTAATGGGTAGCTGTGCTATGTGTAATGAGTATTGTTGAAACGAAAGTTGGATATTGAACGAAAAATTGGTACAGAAACAAAGAAGCCGTGGACATTTCTGAAAGATTGTACACGGATGATTCACGTCCCGGTTGGAGCCTCATGAGCAAATGCAATGATGATGGGACAAGACAGGGACAAAAAAAGACAACAGATTGTTATAGAACAAGGTCATTGCGCTGTATTGCATTTTGCGCTGCATTGCATTTAGATAGCCAGCTTTATGAATCGCAAGTATCGTTCATTTTCAAAGCTCAGCCGTCTTTTAGTTGTCATGATTATGTGAAGTAATGTGAACGAGATATGCCGAAGTGTTGATCTCTCTCGTCCATCTCTGTCATGCGTGCATACCCACACGGCACGTGCATGTCCATGTCGACGACATGCCCTCCTCACTCACTAGCCCAACCCTCATGTCCAGTTATACAAAAGCACTTAACTTCCCAGGTGGCGATAAAGGACGAGTAAAAGTGTCCAGCCACATGCAAAGCACTTCGCTGACCAGGTCACGATGCAAGACGAGTATCTCTGCCTCTAACCTAGGTATGGATGTGGCAGTCTTCTAGATTCAAATTCTCGCGCAAGTTGTCGGTGGACGAGTCGTGATGATTGAGACGTAGGAAGCTTTGTTTTTTGCTTTCTCTCGGTGCTAGTATGGATCGAAAGGTAGTGGAGAGCATGTGGTAAAATTCCTGGCATGTAGAGATTGGTTCTTTAAGAGCGTGAACTTCTCACGGGTGAAGATTACAAAAACGACCAAGGCATTTGAGATAGGGATTAGAAAATGGTGCACCGGTTTGGACGTTGTCGTTCAAATGAATTCATTTCAATACTAGTGTAACAGAACAAGTAACTTGGAATGAAGCCAAAAAGGTAAAAACTCCTCATAACGTCATGGCGCGTGTCGCATTCTCGCGGCCGTTTCGGTAGATAGTGACGCCGTCAAAAACAAATATATGGAAAGAAAGAAAAATGAAACGGTGTTAAATATGAGAATGGAAAAAGTCAAGAGTAAAAGCCTCGAACTCGAAAGACAAGAGTCAAAGATTCTCGAGAGAAAAAGAAAAGGAATAGAAAGCGCCTGATGATCGGCACAATTGGCCCACTTTCATCTTCTTCAATCCCGACGATCTCGGTAGTCGCGATGATCTCTGTAGTCCCTGTCTCTGTCCCTGTCGGACCTGCTCCTGTCCCTGTCCTTGCCCTTCTTGCTTGCCTCGTGGCCGGCGTAGCCACCAAGCAGAAGGCCGCCAACTGTTCCGAGCCCGGGGAAGATCAGGTCGCCGATGAGAGCGCCGGCACCGCCTCCGAGGAACGTGTTTCGGTTGGTGTGGTCCTTCTTCCGCCTGCCGCTTCCGCTGCCTCGCTCGCCGCCACTGCCGCCGGTCCGGTCTCGGCTCCTCTCGCTGCTGTGTCGCTCCCGGTATCTCCCGTCTCTTGCATCTCGCTCCTCCTCGCTGTCGTACGAATCGTACCCGTTGCCGTCGTGTCGCCACTTGTCGGGGTTTCTCGGGTCTGGTCGACCGTCCTGTCGTTCTGATGGGTCGCTGTATCGTCGCGGAACCCGTGCAGTCGGTGGCACTGACAGCTTCCCATGGCTGCTTGGTCCCGTGTTCTGGTCGATCCCGACAGTACCCGGTGGCGGTGTGTACGCGCCCACGGTCGGGTAGGGGTTGTGTGGTGCAGAGGGGAACCGCTGTGGTCCGCCAAACGGCTTCACGGCTGGTGGCGACGCGTACGGTTTGGCGTGCGGATGAGGCCCGAAGATCGGGTTCCAGCCGTTTGCAACGGTCGGTCCCGGCGATCCTGACTGTTGACCGTTCTGAAGGTATGGAGACGATGCAGGCGCCCGCGACTGGTTATATGGTGGCTGCTGCGGCTGCTGTGGCTGCTGCGGTTGTTGCGGTTGCTGCTGCGGTGTTGGAGGCGGGGGAAAGTACTGCTGGGGTTGACCGTAGCTCTTCTGCTGCTGTTGCTGCTGCTGCTGTGGAGGCGGTGGCGGCGGCGGTTGCGAATGTTGTTGGTTCAGACTTGGGCCTTGCGAGGGAGGAGGCGAGGCATAATGGGAATTCTGGTGATATGATTGTGGATGTGAGGTTGGGTACTGCTGTGTCTGTGGAGGTGGGGGTTGAGGATAGCTCTGCTGGGCTGGGTACGAGGTTGGCGGCTGCGGAGACGGCTGGGGATAGCTGTTCTGAGGAGATGGCATCGCCTGCTGTCCGCCAGCACCGTATGGTGACTGCTGGTGTGGCGAGTTCTGTGGATGCGATGCGTAGTAATCTGCCGACGCCATGCCCGGCAACTCAGACGCAGGTGACCCTCGACTCTGGCCGTCAAACTCGCGATACGGAGGCGGAGGATCAGCTGGGAGGGGCGAGTGGTTGAATTCTCTTGCTTTGCTCGTGGCCGACATGAAAACGGCTTTGTTGTGAGAGGGAGGAGCTGTCGATCGTGCGCGAAAAGGCTGCCTAGGCGCAATATATATTTCTTCAGGTGATCAGTGGAAGGCCAACAATAGGGAATGCAACGGAGTCGTAATCCGGGAGTGGACTAGTTGAATGTTTGAAATTCGAGAGCCTGCAGTAGTGATGACGAGAGACACGTCGATCGTATTGGCAAAGTGGATTCCGCTGCTGGGATGTTTGCGTGTCCTATGCGAAGAGATGGATGCAAGAGAAGTCGGGATATGATTCGAGAAGGGCTTGGAAGTTGGTCGATTTGGCCACTTGTTTGCCTGCTTTCTCTCTCTCTCGCGAGAGTGGAGAGCGCGCGCGTGGTGTCTTGGGTCAAAGCTTTTTTTTTTCTTTCTCCGTGGTCTCCTTCTCTTCTTTCGTTCGCCTCGTGCGATCAAGGCGCTAGGCAATACAGTGCCACCTCTGTCCAATGACCAATGACGTACGCGACAGAGAGTGGATTTGACTTCGTCAGCCGCTCAGCCGGGCTGTGACTAATACCAGAACGTGGGTTTTCTGGCGGTCGACTCTCACCACTGCGACACTGTGTGAGCTGCTGGTGATCAGCAAAGCAAGACAAACGAACAGACCAGTGCTGTTTGGAAGTGAGGATGTCCAAAATTGCGACAAGAAGGCGCGAAACGGTCAAGGTAGGGTAGCAGGCTGGATCTCGAGGATAAATGTGATTTTTGTGACACAGCCCTGTCCACCACTGCTCTTGCTCATTCTCAGCTCGACTTGGGCGTATTTCCAGGCTGTCAACGCTTGAATAACTTCTGGCTCACCCATTCGCTGACTCGATTCGAGTTTCTTACCGCTTCACCCTCTGCAACAACGCCAGGTAAGAGACACTAACAGAGCAGCAAAGACGGCAGACACGAGAGGGGGGGAGAGCCTCAGCCTCGTCGCGTGGGGTCCCTGTACAGGGACGGCCGGGCCAAGCGGCGTCTGCCATCAACCGCCTTCTCTCACCATTCCAGTACGCTCTTGGCGCTTCTCGGCCAAGTGACTGGCTTCAGCAAGAGTGTGGATGCCCTCACATCGCTTTGGCGGATACGGCGGCAGTTCTGTCGGACCGCGCCGGCCGACACCGGAAAAATGCATTCATTCGCTCTCAGTTCACATCATGGTCTGCTGCAGGTCAGTGATGAGCAGGCCCGAGTTTGGAGGCAGATCAAACGGCGTCACTTGGCGATCTTGGTAGCGCATGTACAGAATTTTTTAATGTGGACACGCTTGCGTCACGTAGAGTGGGAGCGACAGCGAAAACTGTTTGCCCTACGTATAGCCGCTAAGTCCGTCGAGGCTACGACCAGGATCTCTCTCCTCGGCCCCTCAGAGAATAATTCCGTGTCTTGTGGACTGATACAATCGACGTTGTCGGCGTCATAAAGTCCGCTGCAATCCCATGATTCAATCAATTCCCGATCATCACTCGTTTACGAATAGCAATTGAGCAGACTTGAGGGATCAGGGTCGACCTTTGCCAACATCTTAGCTCACTGACTTTTCCCAAAGCGATGCTGGCTAGGATCATCCCAATGCCGTTGCTGGGATCTGCTCAGATTATAGTTATCTTATAGGCGTTGTCATCTTCTCCCGCATCTGACAGGCTGCCGTCCACATCTCCGTTCACGTACCACCAGTCCGGTGTGTCGTCGAAGCCCGGCCCGATGAACACGCGGACCAGGCCAGATCGTCTGTAGACTCGATCACCAGTGCTCGACCTGCTCAGTAGCAGTCCATATATGCCTAGACAGCCGCTACCGTGCCACTCGTGCTGGCTCATCACCATTGGCATGAAGAAATGTGCCGTGTCGCGGATCGACTCAACACTATCCAGGTGACCTCCGGAGCCGGGCACGTTTCGAAGGGCACGCTCGTCGTCCATGTGGAGGATGCAGTACTGAGTCGGTTCCGAGTCTGGCCCGAATGTTTGCTGATCGATCATTTCCCGCGTTCGACCAGGAGGGCTCCATTGTCCAGGGTATCGCTCACCTGAGATGATCACGCTGTAGACGCCATCAAGCAGGTCGACTGACGCCGGGTGAATGTAGCAAGCGAGATCGAGCTTCCCTCCCTTGACCGGGCCGAATTGAGCATGGGTGTCGAGAGATATCGACACGTCGAGTATCTCTAACGAACTGTGCCACTCTGTCTCTCCCTCCAAGGCATCATCGATGAAAGTGACCCCAGGCACTACCGAGGCCCATGACCAGGAAGGCGCCACATAGTCGAGCGACCGCGTTGAGGCTGGACCAACATGCCATAGCAGATGCAGTAGCAGCTCCGGACGCCACATACCCGCGGTGTAATCAGCAGGGTTCAGCGTCCAAGACCGACCATAAGTATCAGCAGCACCAGCAAAGGCGACGACCTTGTCAGTGATCCTGGTGAGCTTGAGCAGCGAGTACTGCTCGACAAGCCGCGTCCACTGTCGCTTCTCCAACATCTCCCTTGCCTTGTAAGAGCGCCGCTCGGACGGGTCAAAGGTGCTCACCTCGTTCGAGCATTCTGCTCGGCATTCGAACCAGATCTGCTCCTGGGCAAAGTGGACGGTGCGAGGCGCGAGAAAGCGCTCCTGGAAGACCCAGCCGCGCTCGCTCAGCGGGTTTGTCATGAGCTCTGACTCGTACGGATCTTTGAACATCTGGTTTGCCCATAGGCTGGGCCGGCTACTGAAAGATGGGCCGTCCCAACCCAGCACGACGTAGTCAGATGATAATAACTGATTCTTGGGACGAGTCTGTTTGAAGAGGCCGCCATTCACCGTATCAGAAGCCGAGGCGGCGAAACTTATGGTGCTGAAGCGATAGACGTCTACCATCCTGGGCGCCTCGGCGTGCCAGTCGTTGGACTCCTGAATAATGCAGAGCGCATCTATCCAGAGGTAGCGAATCTCGAGCGCCCTGGTCATGTCGATGGCATCCTGAAACGTCTGTGGCAGGATCTCATATGGTATGCTCTCCGAGTACGAGTCATAGTTGGATTCGAGCAGCTTCTGCGGTACGCCAGCCGGGCCCCAGCAATAGCTGAGCGTGACGTACTCAACCCCATCCTCGACACCCGCAACGAGACGCAACGTTGATGAATTCTTTCCTTCGCCAACGTCAATCAACCTGCTTGGCGAGCGCCTGACTTCGCCTGGTGATAGAGCCACGTCTTGCGCGCAGCGGTGCGACTCGCTGCACTCCTTTAGCCACCCTCGGACACGCTCAAAGGGGTGCGTTCTAAACAGGCCGCGTGACAGCGTCTGAGCATGGGCGTTGTGTGTGACGTCGTGGGAGAATGTGGCGCTGAAAAGCTTATCCGACTCGGCAAAGTAGAGATGAATTGTCAGGAAATGCTCGCTGTGATCCCTCAGGCCGGTGCCATTCGCCATTCGGTAGCCGTGCTTGATGTCGACGACGCAGAATGCCTTTTGGTCTTTTGACTGTGCATCTTGCTGAATGCGACTTTCCTTGGATCTCATGTTGTCAACGCTACCATTGAAAGTCCAGAGAGCTCGGCAAAGATCGCAACTCGCAGCACTGTCTGCCAACTCAGCCAAGCTGAGATGCAGGAACGGGCTGAGGCCTGGGTCCAGCAATGCAAGTGAGAACACATTTGTAGACTTAGTAGCTTTGCTCCTTTGGTTTTGGAGGTGAATGCTGCTGACGGCATGCTCGATGTCTGCAAGCTGCGGATACTCCCCTTTTCCTGCGCCAGCGTTGCGCGGTTCGCAGACTAGGTATCTGTCTGGGTCAAATGGCTCCCCATTCTTGCGAGCTGGCGACCTATTGAACTGCCGTAGCTCATGAAGCTTGGTGTGTAGAGTCAGGGCTGTGCATTTCTCACAGCGCTGGTACCTGTCAAAGCCCCATTCGGGCTGTTGAATGTCACGAGAGGATGCCATTTTGAGTAGAATGCTCGAGTCTGTCGTCTCTTCGAATTCCTGTCAGCAGAGGCATCGGAGGACGGGCTGAGTGGCATCAAAGATCGCGTTAGTGATATACAAATAGCCCATCAAGCCTTGTCAACGTGCTTTGCGGCAGAATCACATTCGCATTGGAAGTTTGAATACGCGCAGAAATACTTAGGGCAACGACAATTCAATCTCATCAAAGGTTTCAACCAGTCACAATGCGTTTTACAATATTTATAAAAAATTAAGAAATAAAGGATTCTCATGCAGAGTAACAATAATATGTATCTTCTAACACATCTTTCCTCCTTTGACTATCTAGGATTTCTGCCTACTCAGCCTCTTGATACATTGCACTCATCGCAGAAGGCCGAGTGAAGTTATCGGAGCGGATTCCGTAGCAAATGTTGAATTGATTAATAAGCGAAGTACCTGGCTCCAAACCAAGCATGTTTGATAGGCAATACTCTGTAGATAGTCTGATGGAGGTCTTTGATATCACTAACTGAGAGTACGGGCGCGTCATCCTGCTTTCATCTTTGAACTGTTTTTCATGAAGTAGTCGAACTCATTCATGTCAGCCACAGTCTCAGCATCAGATCCACTGGGGCCGGAGCACGACTCCACGGCCCGCGCTGTTGTCGTGAAGCAGCCAACTCCAGGATAAGCTCGTTTGAGTAAGCATCTCTCTCACTCCACCCCTTCACGTGTGTATTAGAGCCTCTTCCTTGAATTGAATTGCAGATGTACTTGACTGCTGTTCACAAGACTTTATGACACCACCATTCTTGCAACCTCTGATGTGGTACTAAATTGCATGACTGCTGCGCATGAGCCATTGATTGAGAGAGGCTCTCACGAAACGCCATCTCTAAACCGCTTCCAGACTCTAGCTATTGTTTCACAAAGTCGATGAGCCGGTCAAAGTGTTGCACATGTATGCGCCTCACATGCGACAAATCACGTTCATTGGCCTGAGACTTGCACTTGTTCATACTGGTTCTGTATTCTAAACTTGGAGAACTGCTTTTCTATAGATTAGCGTTACAGGATCTGTTCTTTACATCACATTGAAGGAGCGAGAGACGGATGAAAAATAGCTGGGTTGTACTTTTATCCATTCAACAAACCGACTCAGATTCACTTGTACATCAACATCGGTTCACAGCTGTACACTAGCCTCAGGCAACACCCTGTTAACCTCACTCGAATCTAAAACCACCATACCACCACCACCACCTCCAACCTCTCAACAAAACACTCCATCTGCTGAAAATGCCACCACTCTTCACAAACCGATCCATCCTCCTCCTCTGCCTGGGCCTGGTAACGTTCACGCTCATCCTCCGGCAACTCCAGCCCTACCTCACCCCGCTCCAGCCCAGCACCTTCTCGCCACCAAGCGTCAAGCGAGCATGGACGTGCCAATCACCCAGTAGCGAGCCAGGCTACCCATCACCACACCAGCGGCCCAAGAAACGCGTGGCCATCATCGGCGCCGGCTCAGCAGGGTCCTCAGCGGCCTACTACCTGCGCAACTTCACGGGCGACTGCTACGACCTGACGATCGACGTGTTCGAGCGCAACGACTACATCGGCGGCCGATCGACGACGGTGGACGTGTTCGACGACCCTGCCGCGGGAATCACGGCCGAGCTGGGCGGCTCCATCTTCGTCGAGGTCAACCACAACCTCGTAGCTGCGGCGCGGCGGTTCGGGCTGAAGACGACAGTCGCGTCCTTCGAGGCCCGACAGCAGAGAAGGGGCGCAGACAAACCCAAATCCAAAGGCAAAGGCAGAGGCAGAGGCAGAGGCACCAACAACGACGACGATGAGGACGCAAACGACCGCTTCGGCGTGTGGGACGGCGCCCGCTTCGTCTTCACCCAGCCCGCGAACGAGAGCTACTGGCGCACCGTGCTGCGCATGCTGTGGCGATACGGGCTGGCGCCGGTGCGGACGCAGTCGCTCATGCGGTCCACCGTCGGCGCCTTTCTCAAGCTCTACGAGCCTCCGTACTTTCCATTCACCGAGCTCTCCGAGGCCGTAGCTGCCGTGGGCCTGACGAACGCGACGGCGCAGACGGGCGCGGGATACCTGGAAGCCAACGGCATCGCGCCGCCCTTCTCGACTGACCTAATCCAGGCGAGCACACGGGTCAACTACGCGCAGAACCTGGGCCAGATCCACGGCGTCGAGACGATGGTCTGCATGGCCACCGAGGGCGCCATGGCGGTCGAAGGGGGGAACTGGCGCATCTTCGAGGCCATGCTGGTCAATGCTGAGGCGGCTGTGCATCTGAACAATACCGTCACTGCGATCTCTGCCGTCCGCGATGACGGCAAACCCCGTGACGGCAAAGACGTAGAAGGACACGATGGATACAAATACGAAATAACAGTAGCCGACTCAGCGGACACCTCGTCACCGTCATCGTCACCGTCATCGTCATCATCGTCGCACACGCAAACACTAGCGACAAGGTACGACGACGTGATCCTCGCCGGGCCGTACCAGTTCTCCGACCTGACTCTCCCGGACACCGTCACCCACGCACCCGACGCGATCGAGTACGTCCAGCTGCACGTGACGCTGTTCACCACGCCGTACCGGCTGCAGCCTTCCTACTTCGGCCTGAACCAGTCCGACGACGTTCCGGGCACCATACTGACCACGCTGCCGGACAACGCGCAGTGTGTAGAAAATGATAGAGCCGGATCGAGATCCGATGCGGGAGGAGGAGGAGGAGGAGGAGAGACGCAGGAACAGGGAGAAGAGTTTGGCTCGGCTGCTGACACTACTAACACTACTACTGCTACTACTGCTGGCTGTACGACGACAACGAAGAAGGGGCCTAGCGACTTTCTCAGCATCTCGACGCTGGCGAGGGTGACGAACCCGTACACCCAGGAGGACGAGTATCTGTACAAGATCTTCAGCCACCAACCCGTGCGCGCGGGCTTGCTGCAGCGGCTATTCTTGGGCACGCAGATCCCGGCTGACAAGGCCGCTGGCGCTAGAGTAGCGGCGACGGCCGCTGCTACGGGAGGACGGTCAGTTGGCAGTGATGGGAATGCCAAGGTGCAAGAGGAGGCGAAAGGGGAGGGTAGAGGTGGCGGTCAGGGGGGAGGGCAGTACGATCCGGAGGTGGGGCCCGGTGTTGAGGACGGAGTGACGGCGTGGAGGCACGTCAAGGTCTGGCACAGCTACCCGTACCTGCCGCCGAGGGTCACGTTTGAGGAGCCGGTGCTTGCTCCTGGGTTGTGGTACACGGCGGGCATTGAGAGCTTCATCAGCACGATGGAGACGAGCAGCCTGATGGGCATGAATGTTGCTGCGCTGGCTGTGGAGCGGTGGCAGCAGCTGGAAAAGGAGGCTTCGTCTGCAGCAGATGCGCGGACTCACCACGCGCAAGTTTCGGCGCCTAGTAAAGATCACCACCCTGCTGAGCTTTAGGGGAGCTCGTTGGGTCACTGGAAAATATGATACTTGAAATGTTTGCAGCGATCTATAACGGGTGATCACCTTGGCGAAACGGCATGCGGGTGACCGTTGTGGAGCTTATTCGACGTGCATCTTGCAGCTGCCCAAAGGCAGGTATGATAGGCAGTGACAAGGCTGGGAACCTTTTGACGGTATCCAGAAGATCTCACGTTGATCTTACGTGACCAATTTACTCCAACAATCACGCATCGACCACGATACTGATCCTGGACGTGACGAGTTTGTCGTTGTCCGGAACGTAGTACTCTATGATCACCAATTTATCAGGAAGCACCGGATATCCAACTCCAATGCAGTGCTACCAGTCGAAAGCCACAACCAACAGAGCCGTTGGATGCATAACAAGCAGATGACCACAAAGATTTTGAAAAAAGATAAGATATCCCAATGATGCGATTGGACACGAGACTTCTCTTGCTTGCATCCAACACCGGAGCAGACATGCCATCTTCAGGACCGGCCGCTGAAAAGTCGGTGCATTGCGGCACGGCGTCAGTCGGTGGAGGGATACGCTGGTACAGATGGACATCTTCAGTCACCACCTTGGGAGAACTTGTGGCGAGAGAAATCGTCGGCGTGGGGGTGACAAGGTACATTTGACAGAGACATCCAAGGAACGAGCCTTGGTGCAGATAGAGCTGCAAGCTTAAGTTTAATAATAGAAGCTCTCTCCAACATCCAACATTTGGAACCAACATCTGGTGCGCACAAAAAGGGCCGAAAAAGTGGAGCGAAGATGCGCTAGGCGGATGGTGAAAGCGTCTAGCTCAACGCACGACGCGGTGACAGCAAATGATCAATCATGAACGGCGTAAACAAGAGAACGGCAAATTGTGTTTGTGAAGTAGCAAGTTGATCCTACGATGGTGCAATCGTACAATCCAACAAAATTTTGCGCAGAGGATACAAGATCATCAACTGAGCTCAGCTCAAGCTCTCTACGTATAGATGCAGCGCCGCCTGCCAAGCTGGCCAAGCAATCGGCCAAGATGCGCACGAGCCTGACTGTGGAGGTATCTTACTTTGTAGACACAGCGAGTGTGCACTGTCGTGGGCATACGATCGACTCCTGAGGTGGAGACAGGCGAGAGAAGGAAAGTGTGTAACGATAGACAAAGCTTCTTGCAGCTTCAATCACGTTTCGGTTAGACGAGGTCCAGGACACCGAGGCTGAACATGGATGAGAGCGAGTTTGATGAGAGTTTGTGAGGTGCATAAGAGCCTGGATGCGTCGGATGCTGACTGCAGAGAGTTGCATGAGTGTGTTTCGTAATCAAAACGAGGCCATGAACGAGTGACTGGGTGATATACGGCTAGTGGCGTTCATGCTTTCCGGGCAGAAGCTGCAGCTTGAACGGAGGAAATGCCATTGCAAAGGTTTGCAAGAGCCTGTGGCCTCAATGTTTCGTAGGCGGAAGGCTGAAGAAGACGGTGGCGAGTTGCTGCTGCTGCTGCTGCCTGCCAATTCAATCTGCAAGCAGCTCGTTGCTCCTTCCTCACGTGCTCACAAGTTCAGAGGAAGGAGCGAGCCATTATACCAAACCTCACACTCACGTTGACCACCCAGAACTAGCACCGAACTCACTTACACACTCAGTGCCCCGCAGTTCCAGTGGTTGGCTTGGAACTCTGCCTGGTTTCCCAGCAACGGAACTTCACTGCACTCAGGATGCTCTATTCACAGTCTCTCCTGTCTGCCATACCCCTCCGCTGGGCACATTCATCGATGGCAGAGACGGCCTCAATGCGGGGTGAAGGATTCCTTCCTTTCAGTCACCGTCCCACACCGTCCTTTGCACCTCAAGCATCCCCTGCTTGGGAGCTGTCAGACCAGAACGGCGGAGTTCATAATGTCTCGGTTTGGGTCAAGCCATGTGGCGTAGGGCGCGGGCTGAATGGAAGGCTATCCGGCGTGAGGAGAGATGTCACGGTGCCTCCAAGCATTGACTACAAGCGGGCGTGGCTTGTGGTCGCCACAAGATAGGATCTTGTCGAATTCTTGGGACTGATTCTCTGGTTCGACTTTAGTCTCCGGCGAAGTTGTAGAGAAGTCATGGAGTGGGAATTCTGTTTGACCAGACAATCTAATGACTTGTGTCACTGTACTGCGCATTTCCAGAAATCGAAGCTTTTGAGCTAAAGTCTTGGGTGCACTGCTTGGCGCTGGCTCACTCAGCCTCTTTGCCTGCTGATGCACTCACTACTGACGATGCCGGACAGTCCAGCCGCGCTACTTACCAGAGCCGTCGTAGCGAGTCCAGCTGCCAAGCAAGTGTTCCAATTCCTTCGAACATTCTCTAGGAACGGTCCCCAGACAGCTGGCCATCCCCTTGCCTTGATGCACGGCTGGCATTTCCAAGACCCCGAGCTTTGCCTTGGGCTACAAGTAGCGTCTACCGGGCCCGTATCTGTAGGCTCATGTGGTGTGTACAAAGCGGTCGAGATGCGGGCAAACGGAAGAAAGAAGAGTAAGATGCTATACTTGGACGAGACCTGCACTCATCTGATCGATGCAGCCTGATGCAGCATGATACACGACATAAGGTTCCAGTTACAATTGTTACAGGTGCCTTGAAAGATACTAGATCGGATCAACCTATCTTATGGCAATAGCGGTACTGCAAATAGCCGGATAGGTATTGCCAGTGTCTAGCTAGATGTCTACTTCAGAATTCATGGGCTACTAGTGGCGAGATCTTGCCACTAACAGTCTCTTCACCAATGCCAATCCATCATTGACGGTCTGAAGGTAGAATAGCAACAAGAGCAAGACAGGCCCATAGCTATTGCAACAGCAGCACCGCTCTGATCGAATCTGGCAGTGCAGCTATCCTGCACAACCTGAAATCACCGCACCACAGAACAAGGAGCGCAGAGACACGCAGCAACGCGGCACGAAGCCTCCCCCGTGACGCCTGTACCGCCCAATCCACCCGTCTTCCAGCCGTACCTGTGTTCCTCCCCCCCCTGTAGCCAGCCATACACTCCTCCCAACGTCCCGCCTATTCCGCTCACCAGTTCACGCCCTACGCCACCTGAACACCCACCCACCCATCCTTCCATCCTTCCAGCCCCCAGGCCCGTATCAAACCAGCTCCCAACGCCCACGACCAGCCAGGGCTTAACGGCATCACCACCAACGATTCTTTTCAACGTCGTCAAACATACCCAGCCCAACAAAACGCAGGCGAGCGAGAACCTAGCATTGGATTCCATAAACCAAGGCGGGAAACAGCATGGGCTGACTCGACCGTCCACACACACACCGGCACGCACAGACGGCAGCAGCAGCAACGGCAGCAGCGAGGGGCCCAGATCCGATGTCCTAACCCCAATGGGGACTTTTCAAGAATCCCGTGAGTTGGGCGGAGGAAGTAAAAGGGGAGGCAGAGAGGCTGGTCGGTCCGCGGGGAATCAATTGGGGTTCTGGAGCTTTGTGCAGGATTCTGTCCTTGCTTCTGCGCGGTTTGCTGTAGATGTTGTTGTGCTCTGGTGTCGTGCTGTTGTATCAGGGATGTACAGGCGGAAAGAGATCGAGTTGTGAGATTCGAGTTGTGAGATTCGAGTTTGGAGGGAGTCGGGTGCATGTGTGTGGCTGCGTGGGCCGTGTGTATGCGAGTCTGCGAGGCTGCAGGCCCGAGGGGACCGCAGATGCAGGCTGGCTGGGTGTGTCTGAGCTTACTTGCGTTTGTCTCTTACGGCGCAGCGTTGTGCTGATTTGTGTGTTTGAGAGGTATTTCTTGAGTAGGGGAATCGTAAAGTTCGCGTAGTGGGAATAAGCATAGGATGCGGATGCTGATGCAGACTGCTACATTTGGCTATTCGTTCTGTAGTTCCTGCTTGCATAAGCTGAGGGGCGTGCATAAAAATGAAAGACCGTCTTGAATACATTGATTTTGGATGGTAGAGCTGTGCATATGACAATAAAATTCACAGACCATCGGAAAGTTCAAGTTCAGGTGTGAAACGATATGATTCAGTATCCGTATCAATGGTGGGAAGTGGCTTCAGCCAGGCTTCGGATCCACCCGGGGTATCTAGAAATCAGAAAAGATGCCAAACAGCACATGCCAGTGCTGGTGCAGATGCTTCCAAAAATGTGCTGCGTCGAAAGAAGAAGATGCCCAAAAACGCCCAGCTATAATCGCAGATCGTAGATCGTACACTGCACGCTCCGTCCCGCAGCTCGTCGAAGAATCCCGCCAATCCTCCCCTCCCAGATCTCCACCTAATCCCCACCACGATGCGGGATTGGCCAGTCCGCAAACGGGGAAAAACCCTTCACCTCGACGGGAAGCCGTTGTTCTCCTGCATCAGGAAGGCGTTGACAGATGTCAGAGTCGCCCGGGATGGGTTGGCCTGCGGGTACTGGCTGGTGATCATGGCGAGCCGGGTGCGGATGAAGTGCTTGTCGACGGCGTTCTGTCGCTCCCGCGCGTGCGAGTAGAACATGACGCTGGCCACAAGGGCGGTGCCGACGGCGAGGTCCTTGCCGGTCTCGCAGGCAAACAGCATCTTGCTGCGGTCGATGCCCACGATGTTGATCATGCTGCTGACCATGCGCTGCAGCTCCTTGCGGAGGGCCCGACTGCCGAGCTTGCCCGCGTCGCAGCGCAGGTGCACGCTGTAGCGAGCCAGGTGCTTGAAAGATGGGACCGGCTCATCGCTGCCGCTCGCGTCGTCCTCGTCCTTGGCCAGTCCACAGGTGACAAGCAGGTCGTATGGTCGCTGCTCCCACTCGGCGTCCTCCTTCATGGCCGGCAGCGTCTTCAGCGTGGCCAGGTCGCAAACGTAGAGCGGCTCCATGTTGGCTCCCACGTCGATCTTGTGCACGGAAGATGGCTTCGGGGCGGCCTTGCGCTGGCGCACAATCTTCTCGATCCGATCCTCGAGCGTGGCGTCGTCGAGCTCGTGCGAGAGCAGCTGACGGTACTCCCAGTAGAGCTCGGCGGTCAGGCCGCAGCTCCAGTTCTCGTTGTCGTCTCCGGCTCCCTGCACGTACGTGTCGTTGTCGCCCTTCTCGCGTCGCGAGACGCTGCAGCATATGACGGGCTGGTAGCCATCGTCGACCTCGACCTTGATCACGTCGCTCTCCTGCGTGACGAAATACGGGCGCATCGGCTTCTTGCAGGCGGCCGCGTGCTTCTCGTAGCTCAGGCCGAGGATGGCGAGGTCCATGCGGAAGTCGTCCAGCTTGGCGCGGATCTGGGCCACCTCAGAGGCGGAGACCTGGCTCGGATCGACCACGAGCTCGTGGCTCTCCGGCTGGTCGGGAAAGAGGAAGTAGTTCATGACAGCACACCAGATGGGGACAGTCTTGGAGAGGGCATCGGGCATTGACTTGCCCCGCCTTGTCGAATCGACAATGACAGCTCTATTTTCGGGGAAGAAAAGTCAGCGAACTGGATCTGCAAGATGGCCATGCCTTCTCGGCAATGGCTGTGAATGTCAAGCATTGGTGTGGACGTATGAGCTTGCGCGCCCAGAGATCGAGACAGGGCTCGAGCCGTGTGGGGCGGGGGGTGGCGCAGGCTTGGAAGCGCGTGTTCGACAAAGAGCTTGGTAGGAAGAAGAAAAAACAATTAAAAAAAATGAAAGGTACCACTCACCCTCCGTACTTGCCAAGCAGTGCTGGCAGATCCATGTTCAGTCGCCTCGTGCTGAACTTCCACTCGCTCTGGTGGCCGTCGGTGCTCTTGAAGTAGACGCTGCCGGCCTTGCGCTGAGTTGGGATGTACCAGCTGCCGCATCGCTCGTTCGCCACCAGAGGCAGCTTGTTGGCGACAGAGACACGTTGGGCGAACTTTGCATCTTCCAGGATTGAGGCGAGTCTGCTGCGGATTGAGAGTCGGCACTTTCTGATCGACTGCAGCGTCCGTGAGAAGTTGTTGGACGACTCTGGGAAGATGAGTTGTGTGTGGCTGATGGGTGATTGTACCGCGGCAGCCATGATGTGTGTGTGAGTGTGTGAGTGTGTGAGTGTGTGGGTGTGTGAGAGGGTGGTGATATGTAAGGTGTGTCGGTCTGGAAATGGATGTTGGCTAGGATGTAAAAGGTGTTGCGGTCGTTAAGAGATATGCGTGACGGACTTGTGGGAAAGTGATGTTGGTGAAGAAATATCAAGGAGAACAAGTCCGAATCATCTGGTGGGTGAGGGCGTCGGATAGATGCTCTTTAGATAACGAGGTGGCTTGAGACGAGTGGCCCAAAAAAAAAGAGGTTGGACGCACGGTCATCTATATAGATAATCTCAGGAGAAAGGAACTGATGTGTCTGCGTGTCAGAGAGGCTCCAGACATGTGCTGTCGATTCCTCGCCGTATTGCTGGTCAGCCTGTGATAAGGTCAAATCTCCAGGTCTGGAGAATTCCGGCCAGTGAGGTGCCAGGGGTTGCCAGGCCGCGTTCGCGTTCTGGACGGGCATGGCACCGACGTATGGAGCAGCGGCTGATCGTCCTGGGAACACACGAAAAAAAGACTTGAGGTGTAAGCTGGTCCGATCCAGCCGTATGCAAGAAGAGCCTGAGCCCGCACTAGCGCTGGACTGGCTGTACCGTACAGTACCGTCGACGAGGTAAACTCGCCAGCAGCTCCACCGTGCTAGCGCAGGCATGAAACTAGAGCGAGAGGATGCTTTCTAGCGGCAGGCAGTGACTGCGGGCAAGTTCTGTGCTGCTAGCCAGGATGATGGATTTTTGTAGCCTTCAGCCATGCCTACTGCGCTTTACTACGTGTGTCCATTGTAGTTGTGAGCAGTGGGAGCACAGAGATGGCGGCAAAAGAACAGGTAGCTTTGTCCCCCAACCCCGGCTCGCTTGACCTCGCTATCATGTCCCCCCGGGTGGGTTCCAGCCCGTGCGACGAACTCGCTTCTTCTTCTTCTTCTTCTGCTGCTGCTGCTGCTGCTGCTGCCGTCGGCTGGCTATAGCCGGCATCAGTACTGCGTACTACCACACAATTTCTTCTCCACTACACTCTGACCCTTCCCCATACTCATGCGCTTGCACGCTTTCACAGCCGATGCTGCCGCTTTTCCTGCCGGGCCCGCTCTTCAAGAAAAGTTGCGGGAAAAGATAAACTGCCCTGAAGGAAGCGAAACGGGCGTTCGGCCGGACCTACATGCGAGATCGAGGCGGCAAGTAAAAACTTGAAGGGCAGGCGTCGCATCTGAAGGCCTGTACTCCGTCCTCTGCCACGGCCAACTGCTACCGCTATTACTACAGTGTGGCCGGCATTGCTGCTGATGCCTTCGTTGACGCTGCCCTCTCCTCCTTCTTCGGACCTGCACCTCTTTCTTTCCCTGTGATGCGTTTGAGTGCGCAAATCTGCGCTTTCAGGGGTTGCAGCGGTGAACCCCTGCGCTTCGTTGACGTTGATCGTCCGAGGCTAGTAGTTCCGATCAGGCGCCGGTATAGCGTTTGTTTCTTTTCTCATCACTTCCAACGTCGCTAGTGTAGTGAAGCGAGCGTGACGACGAGCCTACCAGGCGACGTGCTGTCCAACTTTGCCTTCCAACACATGGCGGTCCAACAGGTGCAACACCGCTAAATCGTCCAACACCGGACGCTGTCAGTCTGTTTGCCGCTGTTGGAAGGTTTGACAACATATTTCTTGCTTGCTCCGATAGCCGCAACAGCAGCTAACACGACCAATTGGTTACTTGGTTCCCAGCGTGTCTTCCTGTCCCCGGGGGGAAAAGGTCCACTGGAAGGAGCCAACAGGAGAAACTTCAATCTCACCCATTACCTCTCCAAATGTCACACTAACTTTGACTGCGATTTTCGGCATCTGTAGAAGCTCAAGAAGAACAACGAAGATGTTCAGGTTGCATCTGAATGCTCACACTCCTCTGTCGCAGAGAGACATACACACACACACACACACACACACACACGAACATGTCCTCACCTGATTTGTTTTGCCTCTCTGCTTACTGGCCGGCGCTCTCGCGAACATCCATTCCCCCTCCTTTTCACGCCGCATGATGCCCCTTCCCCGCCTGTCCCCCAATCGTGTCGCCTCCCCGTCGCAGATCCCCAGGACTGCGACTTTCGGAGCGCGAGAACCTGCGCACACTACCGCTGCTGGATGATGCCTCTGACCATTGACCTGATGCCTGCGCGCGCAAGCCTGCAGCGTCGATCCTCAAGCAAACGCCGGCAGCTTCCCTGCTAGCAAAGCCGTTGTTGTCGTCTTCTCTCGAAACAGCTGCCGTCAACGGTCTAGCACCGACTGATCTGTGCGTTTCTATTGCATCCCTACTGGGTTGTGTGTGCGCGCATAATCTGTGAATAGCTCTGCAGCTGCTCTGCATAGGCTGTATGCGGGCCTGCTAGTAGACGAGAACGGAGGTGCATACGCGGACATGATTACGAGGTTCAAATAACCCTGCTGTGCGACGCATCAGTGGCGAGTTTGTTGTCACTCATCCTGTGCTCAGGCCATATCCGCCAGTGCCATCCTTATCTTTGAGATCCATGAGACTGGACACTCGAAACACTGTGCCAAAAGGGAAGGCAAGACCTCACACAAGACGATCAAATCGCAGACCATGAGGAAAACATTCCAAAACCATCTGCAAAACAGAACACGAACTTGAACTCAATCTCAAGCTCAATTGCATCATGATCACGCCCTGTTATTAGCATGAAGGCGAGAGGGAAAAAAAATTGGAGGGGCCATCGCGGGGCTTTCAGCTGTCAATGACGACTCGCACTTTCCCCCAGTTGGCCAACCGAGTCTCTCTCTCTCTCCAAAGCAGGAAACTGCGAGGCACCCGCCTATCGATAAGATCATCAGCCCGTTCGTGCCTGCCACCGCGGCAAACCGGCTCTCGCCCTGCAGCAGCCTGGTGCTGCGCGTCTCCTGCGGCAGCACCAGATGCTAGCGGCCATCTCCTGTGCGTGCATTGCGTAGGTGCGGGTCAGGTGAGCGGCAGTGTGTGTGTGTGTGTGTGGATTTGTATGGATGCATGTGTGTGGTGAGACCATGGATGACTGCTCTCACGGACCAGGCTCTGAATGTCCGTGTGTTCGTCACAGTTGATATCTGGCTGATGGCCTACAGATCGGACGCTCTCAAGAGAGTTGATCAGGACTGCACATGTCGTGGGCGGTCATCGCCCGGTTGAAAGGAACGGTGTGCGTAATGTCTAAGAGGAAGATTTGATATCAGTTCCACGCCCAGATGGCCCTCTCCAAAGCTCATCAGACATTGAATGCATCATTGCTGTCATACTAGCGCTGTTCAGGCTCCTTGTCCTGATCAGAGCCGATATTTGCTGAATAGCTTGTAGCGGCTTGATATTCCTCGCTGCCCAACAATTGATTTAGTGCTTGGCAATAGTATCCTCTGCACGAGGCTTAGCTGCTAGAATGATGAATTTTGTCTCAGTCCCAGCAGGACCACAGTAGATGTATTACAAGACGAGCTATACAGATGTCCACAGCAAGCTCAAAGGATTATCACTATGCCAACGAATGTCCAAGCACGCGAACAGAAACTCAGCATTCCAAACATAGAAACACGCGAAGTGAATCAGCAAAACCCCTACTGCGCGTACCCAAACATCTGCGTACAGTATTCACCATCAACATCCACAATCTCCAATTCCCAAAAATCCCACCAGCTCCCCCTCCAGGTTCCCATCGTCATCTCACCCGACCCCTCAAAGCAGATCTCTACCAAAGAGGTGCCGAACAGGTGGAGAGGCCCACCTCTTATCGATCCTGTCAGGTACACAGCCACCATCGCCAGCTCAATTTCCGCATCCCGCCTCCCAATCAGGCCCCGCTCTCAGGCGACGGGGGGGGGGGGGGGGGGGGGGGGGGGGGGGGGGGGGGGGGGGGGGGGGG